>JACBKR010001545.1:0-42594 GCA_014218235.1 Colocasia esculenta | reverse complement strand
ATATTTTTTTTTTGAATCACCAGTTGGTGTTACGGCGCTCATAGATGTCACGTTTTTATCGCGACGGCTATCGGTCGTGACCTTGTCGTGACCGCCCGCCCCGTCAGTACCTTAAGGCGACATCTGTAGAGGTCGCGACTTGACAGTGCACACAAATTGAACAAAGTCAAATTTCACTAAGTCAAATAATCAAATACATTGTCTAATTCCCCCTACAATCAATCAATGCTCTTTTCGCCCTAACTACCACCTGATACAATGTCTATCTATCTAAGCTATCAAGTTATTGTGCAACTGGACGGATCCGCTCTAGCATCTTGAGGTACTCTTGGATCCGTCCTCGTCCTCGCCCACCTCTGCCGTGATGATGCTCGTGGCACACACCTCCCAGTGGACGATGGCGCTCCGCACGTTCCGTTCATCCTGCTCATCTCCCCTCTTCCTCACTTGAATAGGCGGTAGTGTGAAAGATAGGAACCACTGTACGAGCTGCTCCACTGTAGATACAATGATCCGGATTGTCAAGAAAAATAATGCTTCATCCAAGAGTCGGAGTGCTAGTCTGGGACGCTAAGGGAGGTAGACCATCCTGTTGTGAAGGAAGTGTGGGCGCATGTCAAACTCTGTCACGGTCATCTTCTTTAGATAATCACGCCAGTCCTTCAACCCCTTCACTTGTGCTATCTTGCACCACGCTTGTGGTGTCATGTAAAGAGGCTGTGACGTTCCAGCCGTTCAGATCGTCTACCTGTGTGGCCAATGACGTGTGTAGTAGGTGTTTTCGCAGGTGGTGAGGCTCTTGGGTTGGAGGTTTGGGCCCAAAGAGATTACTGACTCATTATCTGTGAACACGACAGTGAAGGGCATCGCGTTTTGAATGCGACATCCTATGGCGTCGCGTTCATGAAACCAGTTTTTAGTCTTTGTCTGCATGCGCACCACATGTAGCGCATAGGGCGAGCTTGCTGACGTTGACTTATTGAAGGCGGCGGACTGGTGCGTCGCGTTAAGTCGCGACACAGTGTGGCGTCGCGTTCTTAACTATGAAGAGTTTTTATAGAACCCCGGCAGAACAGTGCTCACATGAGCTCTGCTCGGCCGGGGGGGGGGGGTTATGCTGGAGGATTTCTGGGCGATTTGACTTGTTGAAGCTTGGTTTGACGTGTTCTCTCCGCGAGGACATTGTGTGGAGCGGGGGAAACATCGTGTGGACTCCGTACTTCGCCTGCTTCGCGAAGGTAGGGAGATTTCTCGTGTTTGAATCTGTGGATTGCTCGTGTGTTGTAAATGATGTGTTTCTAGCTTTAAACAATAGATAGCATGTGTAGGAACACATTAAATCATGTAAATGGAATGGAAACCATAGATTATAGGGGTTTTGGGGGTGATCTGGATAATGGATTCCGGATTAGGGTTTGCGCCTGTGAAGGTGACAAACCTGGGCATCGCAACAGTGTCGCGACAGAACGATACATCGCGTCTTATTTTCTAAGGCGACATATCGGGCTATTGTGTTCTGAAGGCGACACTAAACTTCGTCGCAATCACATCTGAGGCTTGTTCTATGCATGGGTTTGTTAGTGTGATATTATCAGATTATCATGTATGTATTGTGTGGTAATGGTAAGAGGTGCATTGGCACTCTCAGCGCTCGGGGAGCGTATGGTGTGTGTGGTCGGCGTGGTGTTCACGTGGTTTACGTGGAGGTTTCACTTGGCTTGTGCATTGTGCACATGGTTTCCGTGTACGTGGCGTGTAGTTTGATGCCTACCGTGGATACCTCTTCAGTTGGGCCCCAGGTTTTGTGTGAGCCAGGCACGTGTGTGCTCGGGGCTTGTCCCAGTACCAAGTACCGTCGAGGTTTTGTCGTCTTCCTGGACACCCACACTCCTGTGCTGAGTAGTACGTCCGGCGAGGAGGAAGACGACAGTGGGACAGCGATAGAGAGAGCTTGTTGTGTTGTCGCTTGTAGCGTGCTCGTACTTGGGGGAGACAGACACCAGTAGACCTATTGAGCCCCAGCTAGTCCTGTTTTCCAGTGCCAGATCACTTAGGGAGCTCGGGCTTGAGTCCCCAAAGGTGCCAGGCATGGGCCTGGGGGTGTGTAACCTGCGGTTGTGGTGGTTAGTTGACTCCACAGTTCTTTGTACTGGTATAGTGGAGCGGAGCGGACCTTCCGTCCTTGGCTGCGAGACTGAGAGGAGTCTTGTAGCAACCCTAAATTTATGGGAAAAAAATAAATATTATATTATTCATTAGGAAATCAAATAAAAGAAGATGTATTAAATAACTAGGAAATCAAATAGAGAGAATTAAATAAAACCCATAAAAGAAAAGGAGTAATGGGCTTTGCTATATGACCCATTAGAAATTGAGTGGGCTAAAATAGGGATTTTAAATAGGGGAATAATAGAGAAACACCCAAAATTCGTAACTAAAATTACTAAAATAGAAAAGGATATTTAATACATTAAATATAGTTTGAATTAGGATTGGATTCCTAAACCTACCCCAATTGATTGGCCACGAAATTACCTCTCTCCCAACCCAAATAGGAGATCTCTTGCTTAAAAAGGGGAGAGAAAATAGGAAATTCGAAATTAATAGGAGTTAGGCTTAAACTAGGAAAGGGAATAGGGAGAAGCTTAAATACTTTCTTAAACCCTCATGGCCGGCCTAGCTCATGCCAAGAGGTTCCTGGACCAGGAGGAGAGGCCAAGAGGAGGAGAATTCATGGAGAGGAAGGATCTCTCAAGTTCTTCCCCGAGTTCAAGTCTTAACCCTAGAAGAGGAAATGATCAAAGGTAGGCATTCTCACAAGCATAAACCATGAAACTTTTTTTGTAGGATGTCTCATCTCAGGAACAAAAGCCCTTTGGTTTCATAATTTTCATCGAGCATATCTTTCGTTCTTGATTTTTCATGTTCTGCAACTTACATGACCCCGAACCCTCTTCTTAATTCTTGATCTCCTTGTATACTCAACCCCATGCCACGAGATTTTTACTGTAGGAACTGATGCATGTTAGGCATCTTTTGCCCTAAAAGCCCTAAATTTGATTCATCCTATCTTGCGAATTTAATCGTTGATCTCAACTATGTACTGTTTCATGTTCATCATGAATACCGTGTTTAAACATGTCCAAACCCTGATTGTTTTCCAATTCCTATTTATTGTAAGTACCCATGCATGTCTAGGTCGTTTGCAACTAGTTTCATGATTTTTCGTTGACTATACAATTAGTTGTGATTTTTGAACAACCTGTGTCAAATAGGGTAAGTCTTGGCCGCAATCCAATGTATGTCCTTTCCCTGTCGGACCCGAGCGCAGACCCTGTGAACGCGACGGCCAATAGCGCGTTCACAAGGGTCGTCGCGACAGCACCTGTCCGATCTGATCGTGACAGGGCCTGTCATCGCGATCTGCTGCCCGACCTGACTAAGCCTGTCGCGACCCGTACAAGCACCCGTCGCGATCTCAGTTGACCCCGTCGCGACCCTCATCAGGGTACGTCGCGATCTGGGTTCTTTTGCATAAAACCCCCTGTCAGCAATGCTTGATTATTACAGTGTTTGTACTCTTGTTTAACAGTCATACATACAGAAAATAACACTTGTTATAAATTGAATATTTATGTATGATTAAAATACATGCACATGATCTTTTCTATCTAAATTTCATGACACTTACACACACTTTGAACCATCCAATTATGGCATAATTTGGCATGAAACTATTTCATAATACATCTGGTAATTTATGTAATTAAATTACCCTATACTTGTCTATCTTTCTCGCGATGTTTTGGGAATACCGATATCGACGCTCCACTGTTCTAGAACTCCTCTAGAACGTCGAGCACTTGTTTCTATATACACTCTCTCTTGACTTGGACGAACTCTCCGTCAGATATCCTTCTGCCGGACTAGTAAGTCTTTGTTCAAGGCCTCCGTAAGTCTCCTCTGTCCATGGATTCCCACATGGTCGACGAGCCGTTGTACCCTAACACCTGTTACACCCATTAGGGATCAATATGGTCCAAAGGCTATTAGAAATTCACTCTCGTCTTGAATCACGCCGGACCTCTGGACCTATGCTTAACATGGCCAGTGGTAAGGTCGTGAGTTAAGCCTGACTGCCAACACCAGTGCGCGTGTGTGCAACTGTTACTATCGCTGGTTACTCGACGCATGTGCAATGTCCACTAGCTCTCATCTATACTCTACTCGCTCATCTATTCACGTTCACTCTACTATCTCGTCTATTCATCTAGTGCTCTCATCTACTTCTTGGTACTCTATATTGGCCATTGACTGATTGTCTAAAGAAAAACAATATAACTAATGCTTGGCAATATATAAAGGGCCCGATCTGGTCCTGGGATGTGCGCCCGAAAGTGCTAGTGCCCATGGGAGTTAATGATCGGAGTGTTTGGCATTACACTCAAGTGCTATCTATCTTGACTATCTAAATGACAATCAAAAGTGCTATGTTCTCTCGTTGTCCATTGACAACAAAGTGCTATGCTATACTCGTTGTGCTATGCTATACTCGTTGTGCTATTGTACTATGGCCATCTTGCTATACTTGACATTGTGCTATCTTGCTATTATTGTGCTATTCCCGACACTTGTGCTATCCTTGGTAGTCTATATTTGGAAAGTCTTGCTATTTGTTCACGTACTGTCCTGCTATATTTTTACTTGACACTCTCTCCGTTCTGTCATTAGTTACTCTGCCTTTAATGCATTAATTACTTAAAGCCTGCTTGAGCCTGAGATTTAAGTCCTACTGGGCGATGTTCGCTCACCCTGCGTTATTGTCGTTGTGTTCTCAGGTGAGACCGAGGATGAACCATACACTCAAGAGGACGGGAACGACCTGGAGTGATGTCATGAGTACCCTAGTGTCCTATTGCTATGTTTAGCATTGTAGTAGTTAGGTTTGAAGTTTAGTCTTTTGCCTTCTTTCAATGTAATTGGGCCCTATAGATTGGCTCTGATATTAGTGGTTGTAACTAGGCATTGAAAAGTATTAATGAAATGAATTTGCTTTATCATTATTCACTTTGAATGGTTTGATGTCTAGTACTCGCTCTATACCCTTTCTTGCAACTGCCTCGCGTTCCGATATTCCGCGTCGGGGCGTGACAGTTTTGTGGTATCAGAGCCTAGGTTATTCTTAAGTATAGGATGATCTGTTAACCTGCCTCGACTAGAGTCAATTATCCACCTATGTGAGTTGAGGTTAGAGCCAAGGGTAACTAGTTAAATAAACTCACACAACACAAATTAAATTCCACATCGATATCATGACAAGAGTTATTTTGTAGGAACTAAGCAATCAAGATGACGGCCGAACGTGCTCAAATGAGGGGCATGCAACAAACCATCCAAGAACTGACACGCGCCATTGTGCAAGCTACTCAAGGAGGTGGCAATCGTGGTGCAGGCGACCTGCATCGCAACTTCAGAAGTCTGAACCCACCTAGGTTCAGCGGATCCACGGATCCGGATGAAGCTGAGCACTGGCTCCAAGAGACGGAAAGAATTTTTCGTGTCATGCAATGTGCAGCAGGAGACAAGCTGCTACTGGCCACGTTCCAACTGGAGAAGGACGCCCGCGCTTGGTGGGAGTCAGTGGAAGCTACTAGAGAGAATGGGCAATTCACCTGGAACGAGTTTAAAGAAGCGTTCAACTCCAAATACTTCTCCGAGCGTGTTCAAGAAAGGAAGGCTGCGGAATTCGCTGCTCTTAAACAGCGGAGCTTGACTGTGGCCGAATATGAAGCCCAGTTCTCTAGACTGGCATGCTATGCTGTACATCTGGTGAACACTGAAAGGATGAAGGCTAAGCGCTTTCTAAACGGCCTTAAGCCCCACTACATCACTCAACTCTCACCTTTCGACATCCAACCTACCGAGATGGTGAAAGGGCTCAGCTGCTAGAAGATGCTACGGACTTCACCGACCGTATCAAAGGGAAGTTCGTCAAGAAGGAAGTGACCTCGGGTCAGTCATCTGCTAAGCCTACCAACGGCAAGAAGCATCCCTTCAACATCACGGAGGGATCTAGCCAAGAAAGGAAACCCAGGTTTTCGTACCCAACACTCCAACAAAGAGCCACTGCAAACACTGTGACAAGCCTGGTCACACGGCTGATGAATGCTGGAGGAAAGCCGGCGTATGTCTGCACTGCGGAAGTCGCGAGCACCGTATCCCTGAGTGCCCGCTACTGAAAGAGAATGAAAGGCGCCCTAATGCGCCTAAGAAACAGGGCCGACTGCAAGCCCTACATGATGAGGAACCTGCTATGGAGGGTGGCGTGGTAGAAGGTACCCTTCAAGTTTTCTCATTATCAGCATTCATTTTATTTGATACTGGAGCCACTCATTCATTTATATCTCAAAACTTTGCTGATACTGTGAATGCTAAACCTATATCCATGGGTTGTGAGTTCTCTGTCACAACGCCACTAGGGGAAAGGAGAAATTGAACAAATACTTTCCTCTGCCGATGTAATGATCGGAGACCATAACCTAAAAGCCGACCTGTGTGTATGTCCATGGAAGGCTATGATGTAATTTTGGGAGCCGACTGGTTGTCCGCATATGGGGCAAGTGTCGACTGTAACAAAGGGAAGGTTACCTTTAGTGACTTTCCTAAATTGGCATTCTCGGGATTAGACATAAGAGACGGATGTCTCTAGTCTCCGCCATAAAAGCCCACAAATGATGAGGAAAGGCTGTATTGCTTTCCTAGCAGCCGTAGTAGTGGAAAGGAAGGTTCCAAGATAGAAGACATACATATAGTACAGGACTACCCAGATGTATTTCCCTAAGACCTGCAGGGATTCCCCCTAACGAGAGGTCAACTTCGCCATTGAGTGATTCCTGGAGCCGCACCGGTATCACGTCAACCATACCGGATGTCACCTGCCGAGCTGAAGGAATTGAAGGCGCAACTGATGGAGCTACTAGAAAAGGGGTTTATCAGACCAAGTACTCCCCATGGGGAGCACCTGTGCTATTCGTAAAGAAGAAAGATGGATCGATGAGGCTGTGCATCGACTATCGACAACTCAATCAGTACCATCAAGAATAATACCCATTGCCTGGGTCGATGAACTATTCGACCAAATTTCTGGAGCGCAATATTTCTCCAAGATCGATCTTCGATCTGGCTATCACCAAATGAGGATCAAGGATGACGATATTTTCAAAACGGCTTTCAGGAGTAGGTATGGACATTATGAATTCGTCGTTATGCCTTTTGGTCTAACCAATGCTCCTGCAGCCTTTATGCAACTCATGAACAGCATATATCGGCCATACCTCGACAAGTTCGTGGTCGTCTTTATTGACGACATCCTCATATACTCTAAGACCAAGGAAGAGCACGAAGAACACCTAAGACAGCACTACAAGTTTTGCGAGACAACAAGCTGTACGCAAAACTTAGCAAGTGTGAATTCTGGCTTGAAGAAGTATCCTTCTTGGGCCATGTCATCTCAAAGGACGGCATCTCTGTTGATCCCTCCAATGTCGAAGTTGTGCTCAATGGGAGAGACCAACTAATGTCATGAGATAAGAAGCGTCCTAGGACTGGCTGGCTACTACAGGCGGTTCGTTCATCAAGGACTTCTCAAGGATCGTTGTTCCTCTCACGCGTCTGACACGAAAGGAGATCCATACTCCTGGAGTAAAGAGTGTGAGAAAAGTTTCCAAACCCTCAAGGATTGTCTTACCTCAGCACCTGTTCTCGCTCTGCCAATAGAGGGAGAAGGTTTCTCTGTCTACACCGATGCCTCAGGAATTGGGCTAGGATGTGTACTCATGCATAACAAAAAGAGAAGGTCATCGCCTATTCTTCAAGACAACTGAAGACACATGAAGTCAACTACCCTGCTCTTTTTGGTAGACATCCTCTCTTAAATGATCACATGAATTTGGGGACTAAATTCTTTTTAAGAGGGGGAGGATGTAGCAACCTAAATTTATGGGAAAAAAAATAATATTTATATTATTTAATTAGAAATCAAATAAAAGGAAGATGTTAAATCAACTAGCAAAATCAAATAAGAGAGAATTAAATAAAACTCATTAAAAAAAAGGAGTAATGGGCTTTGATATATTGACCAATTAGAAAGAGTGGGCTAAAATAGGGATTTTAAGAAGGGGAATATAGAGAATACCCAAATTCGTAATTAAATATTATAAAATAGAAAAGAGATATTAATGCATTAAATAGATAGTTTGAATTAGGATTGGATTCCTAAATCTACCCCACTTGATTGGCCACGAATTCCCTCTCTCACAACCCAAATAGGAGATCTTGCTTAAAAGGGGAGAAGAAAATAGGAAATTCAGAATTTAATAGGAGTTAGGCTTAACTAGGAAAGGGAATAGGGAGAAGCTTAAATACTTCTCTAAACCCTCATGGCCGGTCCTAGCTCGTGCTAGAGGTTCCTAGACCAGGAAGAGAGGCCAAGAGGAGGAGAAGTCGTGGAGAGGAAGATCTCTCAAGTTCTTCCCCGAGTTCTTCAAATCTTAACCTAGAAGAGGAAACGATCAAAGGTTGGCATTCTCAAAGCATAAACCATGAAACTTTTTTTGTAGGATGTCTCGTCGATCAGGAACAAAAGTCCTTTGGTTTCATAATTTTCCATCGAGCATATCTTTCGTTCTTGATTTTTCATGTTCTGCAACTTACATGACCCCGAACCGTCTTCTTAATTCTTGATCTCCTTGTATACTCAACCCCATGCCGACGAGATTTTTACTGTAGGAACTGATGCATGTTAGGCATCTTTTGCCCCTAAAATCCCTAAATTTGATTCATCCTATCTTGAATTTAATCGTTGATCTCAACTATGTACTGTTTCATGTTCATCATGAATACCCATGTTTAAAACATGTCCAAACCCTGATTGTTTTCCAATTCCTATTTATTGTAAGTACCCATGCATGTCTAGTCGTTATGCAACTAGTTTCATGATTTATCATTGACTATACAATTAGTTGTGGTTTTCTGAACCACCCTATGTCAAATAGGGTAAGTTCTGGGCCGCAATCCAATGTATGTCCTTTCCCTGCCGGACTAGTAAGTCATTGTTCAAGGCCTCCGTAAGTCTTCTCTGTCCATGGATTCCTACTGGTCGACGAGCCAGTTGTACCCTACACCTGTTACCACCATTAGGATCAATATGTCCAAACAGCTATTAGAAATTCCCTCTCGTCTTGAATCATGCCGGACCTATGGACCTGTGCTTACATGGCCAGTGGTAAGGTCGTGAGTTCCGCCTGACTGCCAACACCAAGTGCGCGGTGTTGTGCAACTGTTACTATTGCCTGGTTACTCGACGCGTTACGTGCAATGTCCACTAGCTCTCGTCTATACTCTACTCTCTCATCTATTCACGTTCACTCTACTATCTCGTCCATTCATCTAGTGCTCTCATCTACATCTTGGTACTCTATATTGGCCATTGACTAATTGTCTAAAGATAACAATATAACAATGCTTGGCAATATATATAAAGGCATGATCTGGTCCTGGGATGTGCGCCCAAAGTGCTAGTGCCCATGGGAGTTAAATGATCAGAGTGTTTACATTACCTCAAGTGCTATCTATCTTGACTATCTAAATGACAATCAAAAGTGCTATGTTCTCTCGTGTGTCCATTGACAACAAAGTGCTATGCTATACTCGTTGTGCTATTTGTACCATGGCCATCTTGCTATACTTGACATTGTGCTATCTTGCTATTATTGTGCTATTCTCGACACTTGTGCTATCCTTGGTAAGTCTATATTTGGAAAGTCTTGCTATTTCGTTCACGTACTATCCTGCTATATTTTTACTTGACACTCTCTCATGTCTGTCATTAGTTACTCTGCCTTTTAATGCATTAATTACTTAAAGTCTGCTTGAGCCTGAGATTTAGTCCTACTAGGCGATGTTCGCTCACCCTGCGTTATTTGTCGTTGTATTCTGAGGTGACCGAGATAAACCATACACTCAAGTGGACGGGAACGACCTGGAGTGATGCCATGAGTACCCTAGTGTCCTATTACTATGTTTAGCGTTGTAGTAGTTAGGTTTGAAGTTTAGTCTTTTGCCTTCTTTCAATGTAACCGGGCCCTATAGATTGGCTCTGATATTAGTGGTTGTAACTAGGCATTGAAAGTATTATGAAATGAATTTGCTTTATCATTATCATTTTGAAATGGTTTGATGTCTAGTACTCGCTCTATACCTTTTCTTGCAACTGCCTCGCGTTCCGATATTCCACATCGGGGCGGACAAGTCCTGTGTTTGTTTGTCCGTCAGTAGCTAGTGTCGCGAGCCAGTCCACATGGCCCGAGTGAGGCATTTTCCTACTGTAGCTCGTACACTTGTTTGGGTTTGCCGTTTATTTATTATTTATTGGTTTCTGTTCAGCGGCAAGTGTTAGTGATATTACAGTTTTATATCCTGCTATGTAATTCTATTGAATTGTTAGTGTCTCCTGCTTTACTATTTATGTTGGTTTGCTCGGTTTCTAGGGAGTTTCCCTACTGAGCCAGTGACTCGAGAGGCTCACCCCCCTACTCTTTCAGGTGAGGGAGAGTAGGAGACCTCACACCCGTCGTCTAGTTCTGAGCCGCACCGTAGCGGAGGGTCTGCACCACTGGCAGTGTAATTTACTTTTCTATTGTACACCTCGGGGTATGCCCCAGGTTGTTGTTGTAGTTTGGTTACAGTTGTGCTATGGCTATGTACCTTTCTAATAAATATTTGTGAGATTGGCAATTCTTATATTATTTGAGCTGGTTCCTTAACATTCCTACGGACTAGTAGTTTGATTTCCCTTGCGAGGCTTCAGCCCGGTCGCGGGAGGCAGACTCATATTAGGCACGTTATTGGTTTAACGGGTCTGAATATGAGGGCCGTCACAGTTGGTATCAGAGCAAAGTTCATATGGATATAAGGAATTGGAATTTGCATAGCCATGTCCTATTGTAACCACTACTGGTAGCGACCTTGGTTTTGTATTAATTTATCGTATGTTGTGTCGATGAAATGATGCTTGTGCAGATTAGGAATGGCAGAAAGGAGAGACTGGGGAGGTGGAGGAGAGGGGTCGGAGAGGACCCTACGCAGAGAATGATAGAGAGAATTTGGGAAAGCCTGATAGAATATAGGATGAGAGATTAGACCCACCACTCCACTAGTGCAGCCAGCCAGCAGTACCACCACTTCCAGAGGAGTAGTGCATAGCCCCAGTTCCACCACCATCCGTAGTAGAGTACCTTCTGTAGTACCTATACACCCAGCATTTCCAGCGCGAGGCCAGCTATCGGAGAGGAGACTACAGTACTTGTGGAGTGGTTTTTTGAGGTTGCAGCCCCCTACATACTCAGAGGCCCCAACCCGGATACAACAAGCATTGGATACCATGAGATTGAGAGGGTATTTGCGATAATGAGATTCCCCAGGAAGATAGAGTGATTCTTGCAGCATACCACTATGAGGATTTGTGCAAGAATGGTGGCGGTTAAAGATGCTGACAGTTTTTACAGGCAGAACGGAGGACACTATCCCATGGTCAAATTTTTTGTCAGTTTTTAATTATTCTTTCTTCCCAATACAGATCCAGCAGATAAGAGGGAGCATTTAGGACACTCCAGCAAGGGAATCTCTCGTACTTGAATATCAGATGAGCTTTATGGCCTTGAGTAGGTACGCCCCATATGTGGTAACTGACAATACCATGATGGATTGAATATTTAAAGATTATGACTTTAGTTTGGCATATCATCCAGGCAGAGCTTATGTAGTAGCGATGCACTAAGTAGAAAAGCATTATGAATCAACTTATGATCAGAGAATGGAAATTGTATGAAGATGTGCGGAAAATTCCTTATATGTGCCGAGTAGTCATCGCAGAGCAATATTAGCAACCAGTGCAGTGGAGCCATCTTTATACCAGCAAATAGTGGAGGCCGAGAGAGCAGATAATAGTTTGGCAGATATTATAAGAATGGAAGAAGTGACTTTTGGGAACGACAGTGTGGTTAGACTCAAGGTCGATTATATGTTCCAGCAGATGCAGAAATCAGACAAAGAATTTTAGAAGAGGCTCACAGATCAAGGTATACCTCCACCCAGGCAGCACAAAGATGTATCAAGATATGAAGAGACATTTTTGGTGGCCGAATATGAAGAGAGAAATTGCAGAGTTTATTGCAAGATGTGCAGTATGCCGCAAATTAAAGCAGAACACCAGAAGCCAGGAGGATTGTTGCAGCCATTACCCATTCCACAATGGAAGTGGGATGATATAGCAATGGATTTTATTGTTGGTTTGCCCAGATCATCAGGCCACAATGCAATTTGGTATTTGTGGACAGATTAACTAAGGTTTGTAGGTTGTTACCGGTCAGTATGTCATGGTCAGTGGACAGATTAGCCAAGCTGTATGTAGAAAGAATTGTGCCTTTACATGGTATTCCAATCACCATTGTTTCAGATCGAGATCCTCGTTTTACTTCCGGTTTTTGGAGGAGTTTGCAAAGAGTCATCGTACAGATTAAGATACAGTTCAGCATATCATCCACAAACAGATGGGCAGACAGAGAGGACAATCCAGACCTTGAAGACATGCTAAGAGCTTATTGTTTGGTGTAGGGAGGTATTTGGGAGCGTCACTTGGGATTGGTTGAGTTTGCTTACAATAACATTACCATGCAAGTATTGAGATGGCACCATATGAAGCCTTATATGGTAGACCGTGTAGATCACCACTAACTGGCATGAAGTAGGAGAAACCTTTTTGGGTGCAGAATTAGTTCGACAATGTGCAGAGACAGTAAATTTATTCAAGAAAAATTGAAAATAGCTCAGAGCCGTCAGAAAAGCTATGCAGACGTCAGACGTAGACCATTGCAATTTAAAGTTGGTGACTATGTATTTCTAAAGATTTCTCCTACTAAGGCGTGTTGAGATTCAGTAAAAAGGCAATTTGAGCCCAGATATGTCGGGTCATTCCAGATAAAGAAAGAATGGGTGAAGCAGCTTACAAGTTTAGATTTGCCAGCAGATTTCACTGATGCACATGATGTGTTTCATGTTTCAATTTGAGAAAATATAACAGAGATCCATCCCAAGTTGTCAGTTATCAAAGAGATGATCTGAAGCCCGACATGACAATGCTGGAATATCCAGTGCAGATTACAGGCCACGGAACTCAAAAGCTCAGGAATAAAGAGATTGAATTAGTGAAAGTTAGATGGGAAAACAGACAAGGTGGAGAAGATACATGGGAATTAGCAGAAGAAATGATGAAAGCGTATCCATACTTGTTTGAGTAAGTATTAATTCTTTTAGGTGATAGTGTTATATAGATTGAATTAAAAAGTTTTCGGTGTTTAATTTTGTTTTAAATTTCAAGGATGAATTCTTTTTAGGTGATAGTAATGTGACGTTCCGGCCGTTCGGATCGTCTACCTGTGTGTATGGAGGCCAGTGTGTGGCCAATGATGTGTGTAGCAGTGTTTTTCCGCAGGTGGTGAGGCTTTGTGGGCTGGAGGTTTGGGCCCAAAGAGATTACTGACTCACTGTCTATGAATGCGACAGTGAAGGGCGTCGCATTTTGAACGCGACATCCTAGGCGTCGCGTTCATGAAACCACTATTTTTAGTCTTCGTCTGCATTCGCGCCACGTGTAGCACATAGGGCGAGCTTGCTGGCATCGACTTATTGAAGGCGACGGACTGGTGCGTCGTGTTAAGGTCGCGACACAGTGTGGCATCGCGTTCTTAACTGTGAAGAGTTTTTATAGAACCCCGGCAGAACAGAGCTCACATGAGTTTTGCTCGGCCAGGGGGGGTTATGCTGGAGGATTTCTAGGCGATTCGACTTGTTGAAGCTTGGTTTGATGTGTTCTTGCCGCGAGACGTTGTGTGGAGCGGGGAACGTCGTGTGGACTCCGTACTTTGCCTGCTTCGCGAAGGTAGGGGACTTCCCGTGTTTGAATCCGTGGATTGCTCGTGTGTTGTAAATGATGTGTTCTAGCTCTTTAAACCATAGATAGCATGTGTAGGAACACATTAAATCATGTAATGGAATGGAAACCATAGATTATAGGGTTTTGCGGTTGATCCGGATAATGGATTCTAGATTAGGGTTTGCATCTGTGAAGGCGACAAACCTGGGCATCGCGACAGTGTCGCGACAGAACGATACGTCGCGTTCTTATTTTCTAAGGTGACATATCAGGCTGTCGCGTTCTGAAGGGGACACTAAACCCTGTCGCAATCACAGCCGAGGCTTGTTCTATGCATGGTTTTGTTAGTGTGATATTATCGGATTATCGTGTATGTATTGTGTGGTAATGGTAAGAGGTGCATTGGCACTCTCAGCGCTCAGGAGCGTGGTGTATGTGGTCGGCATGCTATTCACGTGGTTTATGTGGAGATTTCACGTGGCTTTTGCGTTGTGCACGTGTTTCCGTGTACGTGGCGTGTAGTTTGACGCCTACCGTGGATACCTCTTCAGTTGGGAGCCCCATGTTTTGTGTGAGCCAGGCACGTGTGTGCTCGGGCTTGTCCCGGTACCAAGTACCGTCGAGGTTTTGTCGTCTTCCTGGAGACCCTCACTCCTGTGCTAAGTAGTACATCCGGCTGAGGGAAAGATGGCAGTGGGACAGCGACTAGAGAGAGTTTTTTGTGTTGTCGCTTGTAGCACACTCGTAGTTGGGGGAGACGGACACCAGTAGACATACTGGGCCCCAGCTAGTCCTATTTTCCAGTGCCTCACTTTAGGGAGCTCGGCCAGAGTCCCTAAAGGTGCCATGCATGGGCCTGTAGGGTGTGTGACCTGCAGATTGTGTTGGTTTAGTTGGACTCCACAGTTCTTTGTACTGGTTTTAGTGGATCGGCAGCTGGACCTTCCGTCCGTGGCTGCGAGACTGAGAGATAGCCCTGTGTTATTTGTTCGGGTTAGTAGGTGGTGTCGCGAGCCAGTCCATGGGCCCGAGTGAGGCGTTTTCCTACTGTAGCTCGTTCACTTTTTGGGTTTGCCATTTATTTATTATTTATTGTTTCTGTTCAGCGGCAAGTGGTAGGTGACATTTATAGTTTTATATCCTGCTATGTTTTCTATAATTGTTAGTGTAATCTCCTGCTTTACTATTTATGTTGGTTTGCTCGGTTTCTAGGAGTTTCCTACTGAGCCAGTGACTCGAGAGGCTCACCCCCCTACTCTTTCAGGTGAGGGAGAGCAGGTGACCTTACACCCATCGTCTAGTTCTGAGCCGCACCGTAGCGGAGGGTCTGCACCACTGACAGTGTAATTTACTTTTCTGTTGTACACCTCGGGGTATGCCCCAGGTTGTTGTTGTAGTTTGGTTCCGTTGTGCTATGGCTATGTACCTTTATAATAATATTTGTGAGATTGGCAAATCTTATATATATTTGAGTTGGTTCCTTTACATTCCTACGGACTAGTAGTTTGATATCCCTTGCTAGGCTTCGGCTCGGTTGCGGGAGGCGGGCTCGTATTAGGCATGTTATTGGTTAACGGTCTGAATAACGAGGCCGTCATAGAGCGCTCCAACGAATGCAAGGAGATGATGCAGCATGGTCTTGCACTCAGTAGAGAGGTATCCATGGCCCAGAACTGTATGTGCATGCCCATCCAAAGCTCGAGGGCATGACTGAGCCATATAAGGGGCCTCCAATAGCTGTAGAGGTAAGTCCAGCATAAAGATAGCCAAGGACAGCCTGACCAATACTCATACCTTCCGAGACGGAGTCAATTATGCTCAGATTTGCAATGGAGATAGCTCCATCTTCAGCTGGGAAGAGAATAACGCCGCAGATGCAGATGGCGGCTGCTTTGTCAATGGCGAGATGGTTCCCGGTCTTGCGTTTGCACTAGGAGATGATCCACTGGGCAATGGGAAGGAGATGCACCTGCGTCCGCTGGTCATGGAATGCAAATCGTCATCCTAGTAGTAATCTCCCCGAGGATGCTCCATGCATTGATCTGTGCCACGGTATGAGAGAGTGAGACCTCCTCCCCCTTTTGGTACCTTGGGAGACTTAGCATTGTCTCCAATTCTTCCAGCAGGATAGTTGCCTCGAATCTGGGGAAGACGAAGGTATGAGTCTGAGGATGCCACAGCTCCACTAGTGCGGTAATGGTGTCCCATACATGCACGATCTTATGGTATTGCTTGGCCAGCACAAGCACGCTGGACAATCCCCACTCCCGCAAGTGGCGAATGGAAAGAAGCGGAAGCAAGTCGACCGTGGGGTTCAGCCACGGTACTTTAGAAAATCGCCTATGGCCCGGGAGAATCTGGGGTAAGAGGAAGGAGAATAAGGAGGAGATTGAGAATAGAATAAGAAATAGAAGTGGGTAGAAGAAGAGTTGGAGGGAGGAAATCTGCTTACTTGAATGTTTGGGCGTGCGCATACATGCCCGGGCACGGAGGAGAGACGCTGGAGCTCGGCATATGACTCTCGAGCCACCTTGGGACTGGCATAAGGCAGTATGTCTTCTTGGAAGGCAGAAAAGGCTCTCTTCTTGGCTGCAAGAGAGAGAAATCAAAGAGAATTTGAGAGAGAGAGAGAAAGTTGCGGGATTAGCACCCTAAACAGGGGGAGCCATCCCATCCTAATCCGGTAACTAAGTGTTAGGATAAGATTAGAAGAGGTCTAGGAGTCCTAATAGAAGTCTAAGAGTCTTAGGATAGAGATAAACACAGGTTTCATGCATTTTCTGAGTTCGGTCAGAGTTGCGATGCCACGATATGACGTGACAAGGTCGCGACATGGCGGGGCGACGCGACTATGTCGCGGACCCCAAAGGCGTCGCCTCTCTATCTTGTGTGTTATTTTCCACGTTTGTGCATAATGTATTTGCTTATTCGATTGTGTTTATGTATATATTGTCATTTTTGTGTTTATTATGTCTATTTTGTCAAAAAAAAATCAGAAAATCAGAAAATCACAAAAAGGGACATCACAGGTATGTCAGGTAAGTATTCCTATCCCTACTCCTAAAATTACTATATGGTATTTTATTTATTATATCGCTTCAAGGACCGCTGGTTCTCAATGTGCTCTGGGATTTGAGTTCCCCTTTACCAAAAACAGTGATAATCTAGATGCACATTGTCAATCGTTGGATAGGCCGTTAGGTCGGGTAAGTTCGGGAACGATAGATTCAGGCCTACACTGCGGTTGCAGGTAGTTTCTTGACCCGCTCTTACTGCGGCTTAACATTATTATCCTTGATCTATTTTCTATTTTCTCCTTTTCTTTGCATTTGTTTTGATGATTTCATTTCTTTTAGCCCACATGCATCATGTAGGTCTTTGAGTTTTCACAACTCATCCCTTGCTAATGGTGAGCCCTTATTGAGTGCCCAATCATTCTTCATTTTTTAACAAAAATCCTATTCCATTATGAATCAGAAGGCCTGTCTCCGAGTAAGTTGCTCTTGTTAGTTTGTTAAGAACTTCCCTATCTGGATTCTCTATCCAATTTTCATCTTACCCCTTTGATCCGCTTTGGTTGCGAACCGCTTCCAGGATAGAGTCATGAGTTACCTACCTGGCACGCACATGTCCCTCCAAAATGAAACCTGCAGGCCATTGGATAGGGTACCTCTCAATCGAGAGGTTGATCGTCCTTTTCTTTCTCCTTCTCGTCCAGACTCGTGCTTTTCTTCGCATTCGCATCTACTGAGCAGCTAACTCAGGGCTTTCGCGAAGATTCCAATTGCTTGTTGTTAGGTCGGGTGTCTCTTTACCTTGACTCCTATTTTTCAGTCCACTCCGCATCATTTCCGCTTCGCCGTCACTTCATGGCACCTCCACTGCACTTCAGCTATGCTCCCTTGCAAAGTAGGAGTCAAGGAGGGGCAATCTGTAGACACCCGGTTCTGGCTTATAAGTCAACTACATTTCTTGTTAACTTAGTGAGCCCCTAGTGGTCACTCACCTTGAGCCCATCATTAGCCTTGCTTTGAGCCCATTAATAGCCCACTTTCCATGAATATCTCGTCCATTGTCTTTTAAAAGAGTCCATGTGTCTTAAATGTCTATTATTGCCCCACATGATTGGATAATAATTTGAAGATAATCGATTCTCATCGACGTGACGTATCGTAGTGCCGCGTTCATCCTTTTCGCGCCTCCCTTGAACTTCGCGACAGCCCATGCATATCCATGCACGTGGCTTCATAGTCATGACAACTAAGGCTGTCGCGTTCATTGTGGTCGCGTCCCTACGATGAGCCGTGACTTCAGCCGCGGCAACCACCTCCGCAACCACCTCCATATTATCCTCTCATGGCTTTTATATTAATCCTCTGCTATCTCCCAACCCACCTGAATGCATCTAGGGGATAGGGGACTCTTTGAAACCTCCTTAGGACTCTCACCCACGAGATTAATGAGGATTATCCTTTTATTAGGGTATTTATCACTTAAAATGGGATATTTCTCTTTCTAAGTCTATATAAGCAAGGCCCTTTCTTCAGAACCGGGGGAGCCCCCATCTTTCACCCCGAGGGCTGCCAAAATCTCCTCAGACCTGGACTTAGTCTCGCAGCCCTTCCATTTCCTCTCATTTCCTCACATTTCCACCTCGAAAACTTGCTCATTTCCACATCTATGGAGCGTGGAACGTGAGGAGGGCGACCCCACTCCTTCTTGGAGCCTTGCACGAGCTTTTGGACGTCATCTCATGCCAGGAGTCGCCCACATGAGGCTCTTTCTCTCTTCCCTTCCTTCTCTTCTCTTTTCTTCATGCATGTTATTTCCTTTCTAGATAGGCTGCACTCTTTCCCTTCCACGTTCTCCATACACCCTACGGTTTTAAAAATCCACCCCAGGTTTGTTCCCTCCATGGTACTTCTCCCTCTTTTATTGTTGGATGGATACTCCACTTAACAAGTTCTAATAGGGTTCCTTTCCTTATTTTCGTTGTTTTGGTAGGTACTCAAGCTAGTTCTCACGAGGAGCTCTTATCCTCTGGCCGGCCGGAGGGCAGGAAGAAGGTCCTTCCACACTTCTCCCGCAATAGAGAATGCGACCAAGGAAGGCGACGCGACATCGAGAACGCGCCCCTATAGGCGTCGCGAAACCAGCTTCATCGCAACAGGGTCCCCGTCGCGACTCAGGTCAGTATGGTGTTCTCTCTCTCCTTTTCCTAGATTAGTTAGCCCGTGTTATTTCTATCTTAGGCAACTATCTAGGTGGCGATCACATCCTCTTTTCCATGACTTTATATTGAGCACATATTTGCGTGTATTGGGGGCGCACAATCCCCGTGATTACACCATCCCATTGGGACTTCAATTTTCCCGGAAACAAATGAAGCCTTGAATTAAATAGCCAGACTTTATCATGCACTTGTAAAGTTTTTCTATGAATGTGTTTATCATGGAATCTTTGGCCTTGGCTTTATAAATCTTGGAACTTTTGTAGCCTCATTTCTGAGCTCTTCTAGTTCATTCAGATGTAGGGTCCTTTGTTGACCAACTTGGGCTAAATCAAGATTTACCTGTTTAATAGCCTAATAGGCTCTATGCTCAAGTTCTACCAGCAGATGACAAGATTTTCCAAAAACAAGCCGTAGGGGACATTCCAATGGGAGTTTTGAAAGCAGTTTGGTAGGCCCACAATGCATCATCTAACCTTTCTGACCAGTCTTTCCTATCAGGACTAACCGATTTCTGAAGAATGTTCTTAATCTCCTTGTTTGATACTTCCACTTGGCCACTGGTTTGCGGATGGTAAGGCAATGCCAGCTTATGGGTGATCCCATACTTCCTTAGAAGGGTCCTAAACTGAGTGTTAATGAAATGAGGTCCTCCATCACTAATGATTACTTGGGCCCCCTAAATCTGAAAAGATGTTTTTCTGAACAATTTGATAACCACCTTATGATCATTGGTCTTTGTGGCAATGGCCTCTATCTATTTGGACACATAATCAACAGCAACTAAATGTACGTGTATCCAAAGGACGGTGGAAAAGGTCCCATAAAGTCTATCCCCCATACATCAAAATTTCTACAATCAGAATGGGTTAAGAGGCATCATATCCTTCTTAGAAATATTCCCATGTTTTGACATCTAGGGCAGGCCTTACAAAATTGTGAGCATCCTTAAACAATGTGGGCCAATAGAAACCCAGTCTAAGACCTTAGCAACAGTCTTCTTTCCTGAAAAATGCCCTCCACAAGCAAGAGAATGGCAAAACTTGAGGACACTTTGATGCTCACTCTCAGGGACGCATCTTCTTATCACTTGGTCTGGTCCAATGAAAAATAGCTCCGGGTCCTCCTAATAAAATACTTGTCCCTAGCAAAGAATCTCTCTCTTTCATTTTTGGTCCAATCTCCAGGTACTCATACAATGACTTTATAATTCACAATGTGAGCGTACCATGAAATGAAATATTGGAGACAGCTAAAATGTGCTCATCTTGGAAAGCATCTCTAATAGGTATAGAGTCTGGGGCAACTATTCGGACAAATGGTCAACTACCACTCTTGGACCCTTTCTTATCATGATTTTCCAATCAAACTCCTGTAATAAGAGGATCCATCTGATCAACCTAGGCTTGGCAACCTTTTTGGCAAGCAAATGCCTTAAGGCAGCATGGTTAGTGAAAACAATGATTTTGGCTCCTAAAAGATAGGATCTGAACTTCTCTAAGGCAAAGACAACAACTAGGAGCTCTTTCTCAGTGGTTGTGTATTGAATCTGAGTGTCATTCAATGTTCTGCTTGCATAATAAATCACAACAGATCCTTTATCAGTTTTCTGACCCAAAATGGCACCTATAGAAAAATCTGAAGCATCACACATTATCTCAAATGGTATGACCAGTCTGGAGATTGTAGAATTGGAGCTCTGGTCAAAGTGTCTTTTAAGTCCTCAAATGCTTTATGACAAGCTTCGTCAAAAATGAAGGAGTGTCTTTTAACAAAGAAGTCAATGGTCTTGCAATTTTGGAAAAGTCTTTGATGAACCTCCTATAGAATCCAGCATGACCAAGGAAGGATCGAATTTGTTTGACAGAGTTGGGAGGAGGTAATTCAGAAATGAGATTTATCTTGGCTTTATCTACCTCTATCCCTCTCTCTGAGACAATATGTCCTAAGACAATCCCCTCCTTAACCATGAAGTGGCTCTTTTCCCAACTTAAAACAGATTGGCATTTATGCATCTTTTGAGCACTTTAGTCAAAAGGTCGAGGCATGAATCAAAGTCACTTCCAAATACAGAAAAATCATCCATGAAGACTTCTAAGTAATCCCCAACCATGTCTGAGAAGATAGATAGTATGCAATGTTGAAAAGTTGCAGGAGCATTGCACAGCCCGAAGGGCATGCATCTAAAGGCAAAAGTTCCAAATGGACATGTGAAAGTGGTCTTTTCTTGGTCCTCAGGGTGAATAACAACTTGGTTACCCTGAATATCCATCAAGAAAGCAAAAGAATTTTTGGCTTGCAAGCTTCTCTAAAATTTGGTCAATGAAAGGCAGGGGAAATGGTCTTTCTTGGTCATCGCATTCAATTTGTGATAGTCAATGCACACTCTCCATCCTGTAGCCAGCCTAGTGGGAATGATCTCACCCTTTTCAGTTTAAATTATAGTTAGTCCTGACTTTTTAGGCACAACTTGAGTTGACTAACCCACTGGCTATCAGAGATGGGATAAATGAATCCAGCATCAAGCTACTTGACAATTTCTTTCTTAACAACTTCTTTCATGTTGGGATTAAGCCTTCTTTGCATTTCTATTGAACTTTTGGCATTCTCTTCTAAGTATATGCGATGTGTGCACACTGAAGGACTTATCCCTCTCAAATCATCTATTGTCCAACCTATAGCTTTCCTATGACTCTTCAAAACTTCAATCAATTTCTTCTCCTGCCCTTCCTCAAGATCACTAGCAATTATGATGGGCCAAGTCTCGTTCTCTCCAAGAAAGATGTACTTCAAACTAGCAGGGAGTGGTTTTAGCTCAACCTTAGGAGGACTCTCTGATGGAATTGATGGATCACTATTCTGAAATAAGGAATTGCATTGTCCTTCCTCTCCCTCAAACCCTAGAGCACAGGGTTGGTCTACTGCTTCTTCCACACAAGATTCTTCCAAGGAGTCTACCACTAGACAACTCTCTCATTCAACATGATGCCTAGATGCCCTAAAAATATTGATACAAACCCGCCTATCCCCAATGATATATCCATCATCCCGATAGCACAATCAATGTTAGCCCTAGATATGGCCAAAAAAGGTCTACCAAGGATGATGGTGGACTGAGTTAAATCTTGAGGAGTGTTCATGTCCAGAATGATGAAATCGACAGGGAAGTAACAATCATTGATTTTCACAATAACGTCCTCAACTAATCCTTTAGGAGTGGTGACAGAACGATCGGCTAGTTGAAGGACAACAGAAGTGGGTTTCAATTCTCCTAATTTGAATTTTTCAAAAATAGCATAAGGTAGGAGATTGACACTAGCTCCCAAATCTAAAAGGCCACTTTCAAAAGTGACTCCACCGATGGTGCAAGGAATTAGTGGAGTGCCTAGATCTTTGAGCTTTTTAGAGAGTTAGTTCAAGACAATGGTACTCACATTTCTGGAAGAATGATTGTTTCAGTTTTGTTTCTCACTTCACGTTTTGGAGTACACATTTCTTTTAGAAATTTGGCATAGGCAGGCACATGCTTGATGGCATCAAGGAGAGGAATGTTGATGTGAACTTGCTTAAAAAGTTCCAAAAGTTCTTCATTACCAGTTGGTTGTTTTTAGATTTTGGCTTTAAAGCTTCAGGAAAAGGGACTCTTGGAATGTAACAGCTTGGGTCTTCATTCATCTTGATTTTGTCTAGAGGTTCTTCAATTATTTTCTCTTTTCCCTTGGATTTTTCTTTTTCAACATTTTCTTCAATCTCTTCTTCAATTTCAATTCATTTCATTTTCTTTATCCTCATTCAATGTTGACATGTGTGGGTGAGGATTTGTTCTAATTCTTCCACTTCTTAAGGTAGACATAGTTTTTGCATTCTCTACTTGGGCCCCTAGCTTGGGCAGAAGGATGGTCCTGTTGTATAGGTTGATTCTGGTTTTGTGGTGCTGGAATGTTCTGGACAAAAGCTTGTTGTGTGTTTGATGGTGGAGGTGCATTTTGGCGAGCAGGTTGTGGTATGTACCCTGGATCTGATGGTATTGTTGATTCTGATAAAATCCAGGAGGGTTGTTCCTTGGGTTTGCTACAGCTTGACTTGGCAGTTGACCGGACTCCCTCCTATGACATACATCAGCAATCTGAGACTCTATCCTTGCCAAATTTTGTTGAAAATTTTGGTTTTGAGTTTGATATTGATTTTGTTCTTCTTGCACAGTTTGGCATAGAGTTGCCATCATGTTTTGGAGTTGATTCATTTTATCGTCCCAATTGGGCTTAGGAGGTGGTGGTTGATTATATGAAGGTTGCTGGAAATTGGTGTAAGCAAATTGATTTGCGTTTTGATTTCCTTGGAATTGTGGAGGTTTGGAATAAGAAGATTGGCCAAATCCCGGATTCTGATTGGGATAGGATTGACCGTTCGTGGATTGCTTAAAAGAAGGTTGAGACACTTGTTCAGATTGATTTTTCATGAAAAGTTCGGGTGATTTCTCCAACCAGGGTTGTATGTGTTAGAGTATGGATCATGGGAGGGTTTGTAGAAACCTTGGGCAGCTTGGACTTGTTCTTGAATGAAAGGGGTAATTGGGCAGTCGTGGGACAAGCATTGGTAGGGTGAGCTGAGCTAGCACACAAAGAATAAGTTTCAGGTGTTGAGAAAATTTGGGTGTGGCTTGCCCAGTTAAAGACATTAATTGATCGAATTTTTGTTCCAACTTCTACTCCAATCTCTGATCAAGTCTATCTAATAGATCTTCTACCCTAGAATCTGATTCTCCTCTCCCTCTCAATTCATACAACCCTGCCTTCTTTACAGGTCCTAATGCCCTCTCATAAGAGTGGAGTGAGGCATGATTGATAGAATTCTCACTCATGCCCTCTCACCTTATCTTTATGATTTCTAAAAGGTGATGCCCTTAAGCAGTCCCTTTTACAAATATGAAATGCAACAAATCAAGTTCGGACAAGGATTTTCTAATGCTAAATCTAATGCATGAAACAAGAGTTAGAAACCTTACCTTTCCCTCACACTCTTCAATGCAAAAAAAGAAATGGAATTAAAATGGCAATTAAAATGATGAATGACCTAAAACAAGTGATTCTAATCTTAAGAAGATGACATTTTTATTTTGCAAAACAAACGGCTAATATGAAAGAGTGATTTGGAAGAATTTTTAGATTTTTAGATTTTTTAAATTTTTATTTGGTTTTTGAACTAAATGAAATGAAATTTAACTAAGAAAATATAAAGTGGTACTATAAACTAATTCCAAACCTATCAAACTACTAAAAGGCCAATTATTACATGCCAACGGGGAAGAAATCTCTGAACATGCACAGAGAGTATATGAAATCCTCACTACAAGTTCCACTCACACACTTCTATCTAAATTTCTAAATTAAAAGCAAATGTGAAAACAAATCCGCAAGCTCTCCTCCAATAGGCTCAATTGACAAGTCCAATCTCCATGTTCCTCCTTTGTGCAAATCTGAAATGAAAGCCCAACAACAAGTCAATAAGAAGCACAATGCAAATGGAATCAAATCAAAAGCAGATTTAAATCAAACTCTAATGCCTCCCCGGCAACGGCGCCAAGATGAACGCGCGGCATTGTTGATTGTGCACTTCCGTTGTCTAGTGTTCCTTGCACAAGTCAATATGCTCACCTTCTCTAAACTGTCTCACAAACATAAAATGGCAAAGATGACTAGCAAAGTGGTGAGAACATGTCATTTCCACAGAGAGGCAGAATAGAATTTGAGTTAAACTACTTTGACTTGAAACCTCTATCGACAATGCATTAAAAGTAATATGTAAACAACACCGACCAAATCTCTCACAATCTTGACAGATCAAATTTAATGAAAGAACAAGCTAAATTGAAATTAAAAGAGAATTGATATCAATGTACCCTCTCAATTGAGGGATTGAACAGGTAAACAACAATCTAAACTAGAATCTCACGGATGCACTTCTATTTCTGAAATGATTCGGAAAGATGACAAAAACACGAATTCTCAAAAGACATTATCAACTCAATGTACCCCTATAGCTCAGGGATCAGACAGAAAATAAGAGCAAGAATCTACGATACTACTCAAATAAGCACCATCAAGACTGAAATTCTCAATGCATTAAACTGAACTACAACTCTTGTTGACAGATCAAATGAAGCATCCTTTATACTGAGATCAAAATGAGTTCTAAGTAATTCAGATCACTGTACCCTCACAGCTCGAGGATGAAGAACACATCAATTTAAGAAACATAACTTGCAATTCAAACTTATGATATGTGCAGAGGGAAGAAGAGGATAACAACAAATAGAATTCTCGAATAGAAACAAAAAGAGAGCAAGTTTTCTGATCTCTGGTTACCCGTTGGACGTCGTCTCCTTCCCGGATGTCGAACAGCCCCAGAACGAGAGGAAGACAACCCTCAAACCAATCCACAATAGTCGAAGACCTCAGATGCTGAAACCTCCTCTCACGCAGCAAGGAAAAGAAACCCTTGGACTTCCAGCAACCTTAGATTAATCACAGCACAAAACCCATCTCTCGAACCAACAGACGAAGAAATCAACCAAAAAAAAAAACACTAGACCAACCCTCCAGCGCAGAAGAAATGGCCAAATGAAACCTCTGGAACACAGAGAAATGGTAGAAGAACACTCCAGGTCGCCCTCTCTAGTTGCTTACAGAAGAGATGAGAATCTAACAAAATCATGAACTCCCCTCCAACAGCAGAACAGTCAAATGCTCAAATGCTTACAGAAGAAAGAACAATTCTAAAAGGGGAAACACTGAACTCCTCTGGATTATCTCACCAACAAAAGGAAGGAACAAAGCAACATGGAAGAAATGGACAATAATTGCAGAAGAAATGTAAAGATCAATTGCTCTTGAATCACCAAAATGACACAGCAAGAAGAAAGGAAAAAGAAAATTGCAGACGCTCTCTGGAATAATAGAAGCAATCGCCTCTCTAACAAATGAAATGGAAATTTAAGCAATCATCTTTCTAAACAAAAGAAATGGAATAACAATCGTCTCTCCTCTAAAAAACAACCCAAGAAGAAACCCCTGAACTCTGAAAGAATAGAAAGAAAACTAAAATCCTCAAAATCGAACTCCCACATCAGAACACTCCACTGCTCTCACAGGAAAAGAAGAAAAAAATAGAACAAGAAAAACCCAAAAAAATTGCTTAACCCCTTCATCTGAGGACCTTGGAGTCCTTAAATAGCTTCCTGCCTCTGCACGATCCGGCCCTGCTTCGCACGAACACATCGCACACCAGCCACTTCACAAGGCTGGCGCTTCCCTCTGCTGCGCAAGCAGATCCGCCCGCCTCCATTAGCTACTGCTGGGCTTCGCCAGCTCAGCTTTTCCGCCAGCTCTGCACACGCCCCTGCTCCTGGCGCCGCACCGACTGCACTGTCGCGCACACACCAGCGCCATCCCTGCATCGCACAGCGCTCCAGCTCAGCAGATCCCGCCACTCCAGCTTCAGCCGCTCCATCGCCTCTCACACCGCCAGGTCGCCACACACGCCACGCCAGCCTCCAACGCCCTCTACACACGCAGCTCCACACCCAGCACACACCAGCCAGCACACCTCCACCGCCAGAGCTCCTTCACACACCCCTAACTGGGCACAGTGCCCGGTTGCTCAGCCCTGCTGCCGCCCAGCTCCATCGCCTCCAGCTGCTTCTAGCAGCTTCTCCCTGCACGATGAGTCAAAACAAATGGAAAAAAGTTAAAAGGTGGTGAGATGTGAGAATGGGATTGGGTGGGGTTTTTAAAGAAATTTTTATTTATTTAATGAAATTGAGTGTGGTAAACATTTCTTATTTATTTACAAAATGATGTTTATCTACTACTAACAAACTAAAAATATTATTTATATACAATATTATTTACAAAAATTCTTTATTTTTCCAAAATGTACTTATGAAAAGAAAATGGATATGATTAGTCAATCTGACAAGAAATCAGTGATTTATTAAATGAAAATCTACATGTGTATTCTAACCCATTCAAAAACCTATTTATGGATGAAATGAAAATTAAACTCAAAATGTACATTATTTATAGACAACGAATGTCTAAACTCAACTATATATATGAAATTTAAGGGTAAAAATTTTGCAATTATCAACAAACAGGTGAGACAGGTGTTCCTGTGATTAAGGAGGACGTTGTGAGGAGCGACTCCGAGCGAGAGGAGTAGCAGAGCTTGTGGAGGATTATTGCTTAAATTGTCCTTTCTTTTACTAGTACGTGGACAATGATGTTGTATGGACTTTGTTTATTTTCATTACTACTATATAGACTATGGGATGTGTGTAATGATGATGGAATAAGAATCTCTTTCATTTCCGTTGTACTCTCCTTTATTATTTATGTATATCTCTACCTACTGTGTTGTGTTGGGTACATGTCCCACTGTGACGGTGCACTTTATATCGACGTAGATTGGTATAATTGTACTGGTAGAAAGAGGGTCGTTACATCTTTAGACGAATAACATGATTAGGATACTTAGTATCTTCCAAACCTGGTGGTTACTCAACATAAACTTCTTCTTTTATGAAACCATTTAGAAAATCACTCTTTACATCCATTTGATATAAGTTGATATTAAAGAACATGCTATGTTAATATTCTAATTGCCTCTAACCTAGCAACTGGAGCATATGTCTCATCAAAGTCAATGCCTTCCTCTTGGGAATATCCCTGAGCTACCAGTCTGACCTTGTTTCTGGTGATCACCCATAATTCATCCATTTATTTCTGAAGACCCATTTGGTCCCAATAATCAGATGATCAAAAGGTCTAGGTATAAGAGTCCAGACCTGGCTGCGTTGGAACTAGTTAAGTTCCTCTTGCATAGTTAGGATCCAAGATTCATCTGTCAGTTCATCATTGATTGTCCTAGGCTCAATTTGAGACATAAATGCAGTGTAATCACAAGAAATGGGCATACCTCTTATTCTTACCCTATCTTGAGGATCACTTATTATATTTTCTCTTGAATGATCTTTGTAATACCTCAATTCTCTAGGAAGTCCCTCCTGTGTTTCTTCTTGTTGTTGAAGTTCTTATATCGGAGGATCTTCCTTGTCTTCATCTTTTTCTTCGAGAGAAGCTTGTTCCAGATCCCTGCATAAGTCTTCAACAATATCTTCTTCTTCTATTTTCTTAATAGAAGGGTTAGTTTCATCAAATAAGACATGAACGGTTTGTTCAATTGTTAAGGTTTTTATGTTGAACACTTTATATCCTCTGGGTTTTGAAATATATCCTAATAGAAAACCTTCGTCACTTTTAGCATCTAATTTTCCTATATTATCTTTACCATTGTTCAAAGTAAAACACTTACAATCAAAGTCGAAGATGACTAATGTTTGGCATTTTCTCCTTGTAGAGTTCATATGGAGTCTACTTCAATATTGGTCTGATCATGCATCTATTGATAATGTAGCAAGCTATGTTGACTGCTTCTGCCCAAAAGTATCTTGGTAGATTATATTCTGTAAGCATTGTTCTGGCCATGTCTACCACTGTTCTGTTCTTTCTTTCTGTTACTCCATTTTGTTGATGTGTTCTTGGTGCGGAGAAGTTATGTTCAATGTCATTTTCTTCACAGAATCTGACAAATTCTTCATTTTTAAATTCCCCACCATGATCGAATCTGATGCTAATTATTTGATATTTTTGGCTCTTCAGTACTAGTCTACTCAACTTCAGGAAAGCTGAGAAGGTTTCTGATGTAGCTTCCAAAAATGATACCCAAATATATCTTGAATAATCATTACAATTACATAGCCATAGACTTTTCCTCCAAGACTTACTGTTCTTATAGGTTTAAATAGATCCATATGGAGGAGTTCCAATGGTTTAGAAGTAGTTACCATTGTTTTGGATTGAAAAAATATCTTGGCATGCTTCTCTTTTGCACAAGCTGTATAGATTTCAGATTTCTTCAGTTTTAGCTTTGGAAGATCTTCAACTAGATTATGCCTAATTAATTTATTGATCACTGAGGTGCTAGCATGTCTTAGTCTTCTATGCCATAAATTACTCTCTTCACTCTTTGTAGTTGCATAGCACAGGTTGATTTCTTTCAATTATGCCAACTGAAGAGTGTACATATTCTTAACTCTAAGTGCTCCGAAGACTATTTTTTCCATCCTTTAGAATAACACACTTGTCATTCTAAAATTTTACTAAGTGACCTTTGTCACATAGTTGACTGATACTAATAAGATTGTGTTTTAGTCCTTCAACACACATAACATCTTCTATCAGATCTTTTCCTTTTGTTCCTATTGTTCCACATCTTATCACTTTTCCTTTTTCATTGTCAACATATGTAACTTGATTGATTTCACTTCTAAAACCTGTTAATATCTTTCTATCACATGTCATATGCCTTGAGCATCTACTATCTAAGTACCATTTAGATGCTTTCAGGCGCCCCTATAAACAAAATTAAGTTGAGACTTTTGGTACCCAAACTTTCTTGGGTCCTTGAAGGTTAGTTTTCAGAATCCAATGTAAATGTCTAGTGGTGCATGTACTTACAGTGTGTCCTAATTGATTGCAGTGACTGCAACAGAAATCATATGTATGTTTTAACTTTGTAGTGTTGTTGATCTTAAGTTTCTGTTTGTAAGTATATTGATTAATCTTTTTTGGATTTTAATTAATTTTTCTTTTACAAACTTAGGAGTTGGATATTGTTCAGGATAAACAATTTTCTTTTCATTGATTAGTGGTTTATATCATACTCCAAACTTCTTTTTACCTATTCTAGCACCATTTAGTTTTACTACTAAGGATGTTTTGTAGTTTGTTATTTTGTCTATGGAAGCTCTTAAATAATCATTTTCTTCTCTCAATTTTTCTTCATTTTTTTAATTCATTTAGATTGGTTTCGAGTTCCATAATTTTACCCTTTTTAGTTTTTAAATCTTCACATAACAGTTCATTTGTTCTTTTGGTTTCAATTAAATGTTGCCCCAATCTTTCTACTTCAATTTTAGAAAAGCGTTGGATTTTTCTTGATTTATTAGATTTAACTTAAGAACTTTCATTTGTTTAACCACCATTTTATATTTATCATACAATTCATTAAATGCATCTTCTAAACTACCGTAATCAGACATTGAACATGAAGTAAATGAGGTTTCAGAGGTTACCTGATCTAGTCCTACCATGATGGCTAGATTTACTTGCTCCTCTTTTGAGTCTGAGTTTGATGTATCTGAACTTGTTGCTTCTTCATTGTCCCATGTAGCTGCCATTGCCTTCTTCTTGTAATTTCTAAACTTTCTTTCTTTGCCTTTCTTTTTCTCATATTTTTCCACTTGGTCTTTCTTTTTAAGTTTAGGACATTATGATTTGAAGTGTCCTGGCTAGTTGCATTCGTAGCATGTTGGATCTTTCTTCTTTTCCCTTTTAAAATGTCTTTTTGAGCTGAACTTATTCTTCTTGGCAAGGATTGTTTGAAGTCTTCTTGACAACATGGCATCATCATCACTATCTTCAGATTTTTCCTTAGAGTCGTCAGAAGATGAGGAAGAAGAGTCTGCAATTTTCAAGGCATTTGGCATTTCTTTTTCGAAGAACTTTCAGAAAATCTTTCCATATTAATCTCATGACCCAGTAGAGAACCAATTAATTTATCTATAGAGAGTTTTGTAAGATCATGAGCTTCTTCAATTGCAGTAACTTTGATAGTCCAAGGATGAGTTAATGATCTGAGAATTTTCTAACAGTATCGTCATTAGTAAGATTCTTACTTAATGAGCTTAAACCACTGTTATATTAGTGAATCTATTATACATTTGAGTAGTATTTTCATTAGGTAGCATTTTAAACTATTCATACTAAGAGACAATGATGTCTATTCTAGTTTGTTTAACCTTATCAGTTCCTTTATATGTTACTTGTAACTTATCCCATATTCTTTAGCAGTTCTACATGCAGATAATCTATTAAATTCTCTATTAGATAATGTGCAACATAGATAATTTTTAACTTTATAGTTTAAGGACATATTTCTTTTATCAGCTATTGATAATGTAGAACTTCCATCAGTAAGGATAGCATAATTACCATGTTCTATTACCTGCCACAGATCAAAATATGTGCCTCGAATGAAGCATTACATTCGCATCTTCCAATATTGGTAATCTTCAACATCAAAGAATGATGATCTTGTTACAGACTGTCCTTCATAGTTGTGCACTTCTGCTGCCATCTCTTCTCAAATCTTTCGATTCTTTTGAGAAGACCTCGGTCTGATACCACTTGTGGATCGAGATGGAGCTCTAGATGTCCTAGATGGCAGTGAATAAGACTTCTTGCACTATTAAAATGTATCTGAAAATAAGATAACACTAGATAGTATTGTTAATACTTAGTGTGGTGTGTGTGTGAAACAAGTGAAAACTTGCCAGAAATAATCACATAAAGTGCACAAAAAATTTATCCCGATTCGAACCTCCTTTCAATCAGGAGTCCTACTTCCAGTCCCTAAACACCCCTTGGGATTTCCACTATTTGCAAGAACACTTGGCCTTCTCTCCACTGAGAGTTATTACACCCACTTGCCCCCAAGCAAGTCTTCCCTTCATAGAGAGGTATTACAACTGTAGGCCCTCAAATTCTGTGCATATTATAATTATTTATTTATTTATGTGCATATGTATATAATTATTTATTTCTATACATGTATGATTGTTTGATATTTTATGTTCTGCCTGAAATCCCTGTTTAATGTCAACATCCCTTGACGTTAAGAGCAGGTTGACAGCAATCCGTGTGCCGTTGACTGCATGACTAGAGGATCTAGACGTCAACATCAATTGACGCCTATTTCTAGTTGATGGCAGCAAAGTGGTCGTTTACTTCTCCGGCTGTGTTTAGGATTCCAGATCTGAAACAGCCCCGTTTTCTCTGGAATCTAATTAGGAAACGTCCCCCCAATGGTCAGGAATCCTAATGCTAGTTTTACCCCGACTCTTAGCCCTATATAACCTAAGTATTTCGGCTAGGTTAGACCCTTTGGTTGAGAGGAAAATCCTAGGTTCGGTTGAGAGAAAAGTCAGAACTTTGTGAGGCTAGATCCGGTGTTTGGGAGACTTCCTTGGCAATCTTCATCGACTGGAAGGTGCATCTGGAGGTGAAGAAGTTCCCTTGACTTCGGGAAACCATCTGCGCAGACGTGAAGATTGGATTTGGGGCTGGAGAAATCACCTTCTTCTCTTGGCCGAGGAGGGCTTCATCGCCAAATTTGATCTTTAGAGGTTTTCTTCAGGCAAGTAACTTAGGGGTATCATCCCTAGACATGTCCCCTAGAGTTTAGATATTTTTGCAGATTTTGACATCGTGTCCTGGACCCCCAATTCTCTCTTTTATTGCGTTCCATCTGCACTTTTCTACAGACAGGAGTTGACGACAACCTTGTTGCTACCAAGTTCTTGAGTTAACGGCAATTGATTGTGCCATTAACCCCCTTGATGGCCAGACCCTTGCCGCCAAGTTCTTCTGGTTTTACATAATTACGATTTTGAACTCTGTGATATGCTTTTTGGATTTTTGGATGTCTGTACATGCTGTAAAAATTATGGTTGTTCAGGTATTGTCTTAGGGTCAACCCATGAATTTATGTCGAAATTTTGATCATATTGTCATTTAATATTATTTATGTTATAGAGAATTATGCATGATTTGACAGGACTTAATTCTGAATAAATAGTTTTAATGCATGTTACTGTTGCAGAAACATTTTATGAACTTAGGGCTACTGTTTACATGTTTTAAAACTATGAGAATCGACTGGTTACTGTCTATCATGTTAAAATGAATTATCTTGATGAAATTGCATGAAATCAGTATTAAATGTTAAAAATAGTTTTACTATTGAGAAATTCTGAAAAATTATACATATGGCATATTACATGTGTAGAGTTTGTAGTTAAAATTTGGTACTATTTTCATACCCATAGATACTGTATGCTCTTAAAAAGGGTAATTAAGCCATGTTAAGCATGTTTGATTTAGATAATATATTTTCAAGTGATTAGCAACATGTTTAGGTACTGTTATGCTTAATTTAACAATGTGAAACAGTCATGTTATGTTATGTAAACTGAAGTTTATGTGTTAAGTGGTATGCATGTGAATAGACCAAATGGTGTACATAAAATGATGTTAATCATGTGCTTAATTAAGAGAATGTGTTTAAGTGAATTATGTGCCGAAATTGACACTGCTACCATAGAAGGCTGTGGAGCCATACTGTAGAAAAGTCCCTATGGGAAGGCTCAATGTATATTGTAACGACCTGACCTCCTGGACCCCCGCCAGGGACCCCGAAGGTCGTGTCGCCACCCACAGATCCGAAGACCCAGAAGGGTTAGAATTTAGTCTAGTGAGATAAGTAATGAATTCAAATAACTATAACAAGAAAGTTCATACATTAATAAGGAAATTATGTACAACATGTCCCAAATAAAAGTACAAGTACAGAAAGAAAGATGCAATCCTTAAGGGGCGTACCCCGAGGGCTTGCAAAAAGTCAACTCTCAACTCACACAGTACAAGCGCTCATACTCACAACTCACACTGCTGGCAATGCATGGCGTACAAACCGCTACCACAACCGTCCGGCAATGAACTCCTGCGACATCGAGTCCCTACCTGAAGAGAGTAGGGGTGAGCCTCGCGAACAAGGCTCAGTAGGGATAAACAATCCCTTACCAGCCAGAGCAGCAAGAACTCCAACGAAAGTGGAAGCAAACTACTCTAGAAAGCAGTAAAGTGGAAACACCTACTGCATAGTACTACAAGCAGCAGAACAGAGTACGCCACGAACCACAACCAGGGTCAGGCCAAACATGACTCCCACAGAACCAGCGGAGTCAAACACAATGCGGAAGCAACACCTCAGCACGCACCTGCCGAGACAGAGAAGCTCACGGAACACCGAAGCAACCACGTGAGACCAGAGTCTCACGACACAAGCACCCAACATCCCAGACCTCCACGAGGTCGGGAAGGAACAACCAGGTGTCACCACGAGAGACACAGAACAACCACGTAAGAAGAAACGTCTCACCACAGGCACGGCCACCTCAGACCTCCACAAGGTCGAGGGCTCACAAGCAGAACCACTCTAGACCTCGGACACTCCACGAGGTCCGGGACTACACCTACAGTGCCACCACAGATGGTACCAAGGAACGGTTTACAAACTAGCGGTCGGCTATCTGCACAAGACACCCCGAGAGGTCACGCAATGTTGAAACCGCTTGCACGGCCCATGAGGCCAAACCAGCCAAGCCCACAACACTAGACACGGCTAGGCTACATCCACCGTGCAGGCTAGGTTGACGAGACTCACTTAGAAACAACGTGAGAAACTTCGTCACAGCAAGAACAACCAAACCACCGTCACAGGCAGCTAAGAGGAGGACACTACGTCCACACCTCCAACTCGCCAGCCGCTGATTCATGCCTACAACCTCCCTAGGTAGAGTGAGGTTAGTGAGCCATAGCAGAGAACATCTAAAAAATCACCGCAGCCCGGCCGAGCTACGGCCCCACGCCTACCCTCCCTACGCGGCTCCGGAACCAACGTAGAGTGAGGCAGTGAGAAGGACTAGCTGATCTGCACTGGTAAAAACACCTTAACCACCTAGGAGACAGACACAGCTAAGGGAGCTCCACAAGTGACTCTACGCCGCTGCCCACCACCGTTTTCCCCTCAGCTCTAGAGTCTGCCACACTAGGCTGTCAACTCGAGCACGCTCATAGCCCAGAGAACTCCCTCAACAGGCTCTCGAGGATGGGGGTCCCATGAAATGGACACAACCTCTGAACGAGACAAGCCCTCAAGTGTAGAGCAACGGGTGAAAGAGAACAGGCGAGGCAATAACCAACAGAAACCGGCACAGCTGGCTAGTAACCAAGACAAGCCTAGCAGGCACAAGCACGCACGGCACACCTTCCGGAAACCCCCAAGAGGACCGTCGGCCAATGCCGGCACACACGGCATGGCCCAAAAACTCGGAACACCACCAGACAGCACAGAAACCATCGCTCTTCTAATAATCGATTGGCAGCCAGACAATCGATTATTAGATAGACACGAGCCTCCTAGCGCCACCGCTAGGACACGGCCACGAAGGTGTCACCTTCGGTCACTGAACGCAGCGAGCCAACTTGCCGTGTTCCCTACCAGAAGGTCCTAAGGGCAACCCTGCCCTGGGGCACACGCCGACATGCCAACTGCGGCCACGGAAACACCCGAGGCAAGCCAGGTCCTGTCGCGCCCTCCTAGCCCGTCGCGATACCATCGCGACAGGTAGGGCAACCGCGACAAGCACCCTGTTGTGACAGGGCAGCGCGTCACGACAAGAACCCTGTCGCGACAGGAAACTGGGTCGCGACACGACTCTTATCGCGATGGCTAACTGCGCCGCGATAAGGTCGCGCCCGACTAAAGCGACGCCTCCACTGATGTCGCGACGCATACGGCGGTCACAACATTAGACGGGAGGTAGACCGTCGGGATACTACATCCCGGGGTCGCCACACACACTACATCTACACATCCACGGGGAGGGAGCATGGGGAAAGCAGTAGAACTATCTACAAAGCCATGAGAGCTCCCAATTACCCAGATTGGGAAGGGAACAAGAAATCCCTACGAGAAAATGGAGAACCGAATCCCACGGGGCCATCTTGACGGAAAGAACACCTCCTCCTCGCTCCACAACGCCGCTCCATCTCCGCACGAGCTGCTGCTGGCGCAACCATGCTCCATGCCCGGATCGCCAGAGAGGAAAGCTTTCCTCCTCGGAGAGGAGAAGGGAAAGAAAAAGGAGAGAGAGGGGAAAGGGGTGTCGGCCATGGCTTTTAGCCTTTGGTCCTCAGAACACGACGGGGCGGGGCATCGCGTCAACAACCTTAACGCGACAGCCTCCCGCACTGCGACCAGAACGCGTCCCTCTGGGACGTCGCGATAACCTAACAGGTCGCTCTGACCCACCTGCCACCCTGACAGGCATCAGACGACCAAAAAGCATAACCCTGTCACGACCCATTGACCGGGCACGACAGGAATGCGTCGCACAAGGTGGTCGCAACCTGGATGACTGTTGCGTCGGGCACCTCCGACGCGACACTAACGCATCACCCAAGCTGGACGCGTTAGTGGCCAATCATCCAACACAACAAACGGGAAGCTGAAAAACCCGAGATGTTACAATACATCCAACAAAAAAATAATTTCGTCCTCGAAATTAAGGGCAAAACCCGTTTAGAGAACACAATAGGTGCAAAGGAACCACTAAGTCATACCACGACTTCCCGATGGTCACCACCACGACCCCACCACAAATGGAGTGCCTAACCAGACGTCCGACGGCTCACAGGGTGCACAACAACGGCGCAGAGCACACAAGAAGATGTCGACAACTCCACAGGTGCGGCGCGCACCAAACCGACCAGAAAACACTAGAACCGCAGGTCGGAAAACACGTGACTGAACCCTCAACAGACCACGCTGTTGAGACCAACCAGTCAGTAACTCACTCTGTCTGTCATGCCCCGATGCGGAATATCGGAGCGCGAAGGCAGTTGCAAGAAAAAGGTATAGAGCGTATACTAGACATCAAACCATTTCACATTGAATAATACTAAAGCAAATCATTCTCATTAATAACTTTTCAAATGTCTAGTTACAACCACTAATATCAGAGCCATTCTATAGGGCCCAATTACATTGCAATAAAAGGAAATAACTAACTACAACTCTAAGATAACATATGACTCGAGGGCACTCCTGGCTTCACTCTTGGTCATTCCCTTCCCCGTGAGTGTATGTGTCATCTTCGGTCTCACCTGAGAACACAACATCAATAATGTAGGTGAGCGATAACGCCCAATAGGACTTAAATCTCAGGCTCAAGCAGGCTTTAATAATTAACGTATTTAATGGCAGCGTATCTAAAGATAGCAGGTACAAGAGAGTCAAAATAGCAAGAGATAGCACAACAGGTAATAGGATAGCACAATAGCACGAGGTCGAGTATAGTTTCCAAAAATAACACAAGTATCGAGTATAGCACGAATAGCAGGATGGCCATAGCACAACTAGCACAAGTATAATAATAGCACGATGAGTATAGCACTTGTTTGTCATTCTAGACATCGAGAGAGTATAGCACGTTTTGTGTTTTGATTGTCATATAGATAGTCGAGATAGATAGCACTTGAGTGTAATGCCAAACACTCTGATCATTTAACTCCCATGAGCACTAGCACTTTCGGGCGCACATCCTAGGACCAGATCGGCCCTTATATATTGCTAGGCATTGTTATATTGTATCTTTAGACAATCAGTCAATGTCCATATAGAGTACAAGAATAGTTAAGAGTACTAGATGAATAGATGAGATAGTAGAGAGAACGTGAATAGACGAGCGAGTAGAGTATAGATGAGAGCTAAGGGTACTTCACGTAAACAACGAGTAAACAAGCAATAGTAACAGTTGCACAACACACGCGCACGTCGTATTGGCAGTCAGGTGGAATTCACGATCTTCCCGCTGGCCATGTTATGCACAAGTCCAGAGGTCCGACTTGATTCAAGGTAAGAGCAAACTTCTAATGGTCGTTTGGATCATATCGATCCCTAAAGGTGTAATGGGTGTTAGGGTACAACCGGCTCGTCGACCATGTGGGAATCCATGATCAGAGGAGACTTACGGAGGCCTTGTGCAAGGGTTCACTAGTCCGGCAAGAGGAATATCTGACGAAGAGTTCACCACAAGCCAAGTAAAGTTGTATATAAAAAAATAGGTGCTCGACGTTCTAGAGGAATTCTAGAACAGTGGAGCATCGATATCGGTATATAAACAACGCAAGAAACGATACAAGTCCTTTAAAATAGGGCAATTAATATACTTTATTACAATAAATTACCAGATACATTATGAGATCTTTATGCCAGATTCGGCCATATAGGATAGTTCATGTGTGTGCATGTGTAAGAGAATCATAGATAGAAAAGAAGTCGTCAATATGTATTTTAAAGCATTCAATATAGCTCCATTTTAACACAGGTGTTTTTACTACGTGTATGACTGTTAAAAAGGCGTAAGAATATTGTAGAAAGTGAGAGCAATAAATTTAATGGGTTTTCATCAAAAATCCTGTGAATGCGACGTACCCATGTAAGGGTCGCGACAGGGTCATGATGAAACGCGACAGGGTCCTGTACGGGTCGCGACAGGGCTGTCTGCTCAAGCAGCCAGAACGCGACGGGCTTTCCTGACGCATTCAGAATGTGACAAGATGATGGTCGCGACGGCTCTGAGAATGCGGTGTGTCGAGCCGTCGCGTTCTCAGGTACTTCACCTGAGTTCGAGCGGGAACATTGTTCTACATCGGATTACGTGCCAACTTGACTTATTTGGACACAGGGTACTTTGAAAAATCATAACTAATTACATAGTCGATGAAAAATCACGAAACAAGTTGCAAATTAAAGTAGACATGTAAGGGTACTTCCAGTAAATCGGAATTAGAGAGAGAGCATGGTTCATATAGGGTTTAAACCTGAGCAAGAACGAGTTATTTAGAACATGACACATAGAGAAAGATTGATTAAATTCGATCAGCATGCTCGATGAAATTTAGGGCTTTTAGGGGCAAAAGATCCCTAACAACATGAAGTATCTACAGCAAGAATTTCGTAGCATGGGATCAAGTATTCATAGAGATTTGAATTAAACAAGTTGTCTCGGGGTTATCATGTTTGCAGATCTTCTAAAATTCAGAACAAAAGATTGGCTCGATGAAAAAGAGGGAATCAAGAGGGCTTTTGTTCCTGGTGATTGGAACTACCTACAGACGAGTTTAATTTAATTTTGCTCGTGAGAATGCCTACCTTTGACTCGATTTATCTTCTAGGGCTTAGAACTCCAAGAACGAAGGAAGAAGCTTGATGGATCTTCCTCTCCCTGATTTCTCCTCCTCCTTGGCCTCTTCTCCACGTCCAAGAACCCCTTTGCACGAGCTAGGGCCGGCCATGAGGGTTTAAGAGGTGTATTTATATAATAAAAGTTCATATTCCTACTACTACTCAAATTCCTCTTAATTACGAGATTTCCTAACTCCACCTTTCCTCTCTTACTTTCCAATCTCTAATTGGGTTAGGATAGTATCTAAATTCGTGCTAGACTATATGGAGTAGGTTTAGGAATCCAATTCCAACTCTAGTTGCCACTTTTATTGCTTTAATAACCCCTTTCCAATTAGGAGATAATTAAACTCCGAATTATGATATTTTCTTATTATTCTCCCTTTGTAAATTCAATTTTTGACCCAATAAGTTCTAGAGGATCCATTAAGCAAAGCCCATTACTCTCTTCCATTTAATGGGTTTTACTTAATACTCTTTTCATTGAATATCCTTTAGCTGAGTTTTTTATTTATTTATTTTTTTCTCAAAATTCAAGTTGCTACATCCTCCCCCTCTTAAAAGAATTTGGTCCCCAAATTCATATGACCTTACAGGAGAGAATGGCTTACCGAATAGATCAGGGTAGTTGCGTCTGATAATTCCTTCTGGTTCCCATGTGGCTTCTTCCACTCCGCGGTTATTCCATAAGACCTCCATCACGTGAATGGGACGATTTCTGAGTTGTTGTACCTTCCGGTCCAATATCTTGATCGGCTTCTCTTCATACATCATGTCCTTGTTTAACACCAGATCATCATGGCGAATGACATGTGTAGGATCGTACACATACTTTCTAAGCATGGAGACATGGAAGACATTGTGCACACTTGCCAAATTTGGCGGCAAGGCCAGTCTGTAAGCAACTTCACCAATCCTTTCAAGTACTTCGAAAGGACCAATGAATCTTAGACTATGTTTTCCTTTCACTCTGAATCTTTGAATACCCCAGGTAGGAGATACCTTCAATAGCACATGATCTCCTATTTGAAATTCCAGATCCCGTCTTCTCTTATCAACATAGCTCTTCTATCTAGACTGAGCAACCTTGAGTCGATCTCTTATCATCTGTATATCCGGGTTGTACTTTGTACCATGTCAGGTCCTAACCATTGTTGTTCTCCCACTTCATTCCAGCACACAGGAGACTACAATTCCTGCCATATAGTGCTTCAAATGGTGCCATTTTAATACTCGCCTGGTAACTGTTGTTATAGGCGAACTCAATCAAGGGTAAGTGTTCATTCCAACGACCATTGAAATCTATAATGCAGGCTCTTAACATGTCTTCACAATTTGATTTGTCCTCTCAGTTTGCCCATCAGTCTGCGGTGAAAGGCAGTACTAAAATTAAGCTTCGTACCAAGGGCAGTTTGCAGACCTTTCCATAAATGAGAGGTGAACCTTGGATCTCGATCTGAGATAATAGATGACGGAATACCGTGCAACCACACGATCTCCTTAACATATAATGCAGCTAGCACCTCCACAGACCACGTACTCTTTATGGGTAAAAAGTGCGCAGATTTGGTCAACCGGTCAACGATGACCCATATGGCGTCAAGTCCACCACGAGTTCTGGGTAAACCCATGATGAAGTCTATGCCAAGCTTTCCCACTTCCATTCTGGGATATCTAGTGGTCTGAGTACACCGGCAGGGCGCATATGTTCTGCCTTCACTTGTTGACATGTGAGGCAATGAGCTACATGCTCGGCTACTTCCCTCTTCATATTCGGCCACCAAAATGTTCTTTTCATGTCTTGATATATTTTGGTACCTCTTGGATGAATAGTGTACTTAGTTTGATGAGCTTCATCCATTAGTTTCCTTTTTAGGGCTTCGTTGTTTAGGACACAAGTTCTCCCTTGAATACTAACCTTCCATTTCAGTCATGGCAAAATCCGGTCTGTCTGCGAAGTTTCCTTGACTGAACCAAGGATGGATCATTGTCCTGTTGCATCTTGATTTCTTCCAGCAGATCGGATTGGATCTTGAGATTGGCGATCAAAACATGATCATCCTTATGTTCAATTTTAGGTCTAGCCTCGCGAATTGTTCAAGTAATTGCATCTCGCCAAGGACTAGACTTGAGATAGATGCCATTGGCTTTCTACTAGAGCATCAGCCACGGTGTTTCCCTTACCTGGATGTACTGGATGTTGAAATCGAAGTCCTTTAGATATTCTAACCATCTTCTCTGCCTCATGTTGAGTTCTTTTGGAGAATAGGTACTTTAGACTTTTATGATCTGAATAGACAGTGAATTGCTCCCATAGAGATAGTGCCTCCAGTTTTTTAATGCGAAGACCACGGTAGCCAACTCTAAGTCATGCACAGGGTAGTTGACTTCATGCATCTTCAATTGCCTTGAGGAATAGGTGATGACCTTCTCCTTTTGCATTAGTACACAGCCTAGCCCAATTCCTGAGGCATCAGTGTAGACAGAGAAACTTTCTCCCTCTACTGGAGAGCGAGAACGGGTGCTGAGGTAAGGCAGTCTTTGAGAGTTTGGAAACTCTTATCACACTCTTTACTCCAGGAGTAGGGATTCTCCTTTCGTGTCAGACGCGTGAGTGGTACGGCGATCTTAGAGATGTCCTTTATGAACCGCCTGTAGTATACAGCCAGTCCTAAGAAGCTTCTAATTTCTATGGCATTGGTTGGTCTCTCCCAGTTGAGTACAGCTTCGACTTTGGAAGGATCAACAGAGATGTCGTCCTTTGATATGACATGGCCCAAGAAAGACACTTCTTTGAGCCAGAACTCGCACTTGCTTAATTTTGCATATAGTTTGTTGTCTCGTAAGACTTGCAGTGCGGTCCTCAAGTGTTCTTCATGATCTTCCTTGGTCTTTGAATATATGAGGATATCGTCGATGAAGACGACCACAAATTTGTCAAGGTATGGCCGATATATGTTGTTCATGAGTTGCATAAAGGCTGCAGGAGCATTGGTTAGACCAAAAGGCATAACAAAATTCGTAATGTCCATACCTACTTCTGAAAGCCATTTTGAAGATATCATCATCCTTGATCCTCATTTGATGATAACCAGATCGAAGGTCGATCTTGGAGAAGTATTGGGCTCCAGATATCTAGTCGAATAGTTCATCGACCCTAGGCAATGGTGTAGACACCTATTTCTGACCCATAAGTCGAGTAAAATCCCTTGTCGTATCATTGATGCCCCACGTTGGCTCATCATCGTCAAGCTGGCTTTCTCCGATCATGACATCATTTCCATTAGTTCATCGCCCTGGAGGACCCTTCCTGGTCAAATCAATCTCTCTCACTATAGCTCTCTGAGTCAGGAGTCCGATGTTTCAATCCGAAGGCTACGCA
>JACBKR010001544.1:0-42967 GCA_014218235.1 Colocasia esculenta | reverse complement strand
TTGGTGAAGACCATTGGTTTATGGTAGAGTGCTTTAGTCCCGGCTGGGATCGAAACCAATTTTTTTTTGCCTTTAGGCAGCAAATTTTGTAATAACCTTGTATCTGAGGCAGGTCATTTTTCCCCTTGTATTCTACCTGTCGTGGTGAACAGTTAATGTGTAGTATCAATCGAGGTTGGGAGGAGTGATAGAAACCCTTTTAAGACCTTATCCTGACATTTGTTAATGCAATTTTGACATTGGGTGGCCACACTTAATTTGACGGATGTTATGCCACTGTTGATCAAGTTGCATTTTCTTAGCTCCTATGACTCGGAAAAAAGAACAACAATGCTTACATAAATAGTGTGGATCGCGGTATGTAACCAATTTGCTCCTCAGAGGACTTTTTGGTTAAAAAATGCACTTTCCTTTCGCTGCGGCCGCCATACTACCGTTTCTATTCTAACAACGTTTGGTATCAATTGTTAAAAAATAAAAATCATAAAAATTATTTTTTTGAAAGGCAGCGGCGCGAAGCGCTGTGAGACCTGTCGCTTGCGCCTTTACCTCGTCGCCCGTGCGCACTCGCGAACCGACGGCAAAATAGTAAAAAAAAAAAATTTCACCATCACTATTTCCTTCTATCTGTCGCCCCTGCTCAAAAGCGATGTAAAAACGGATCTTCAACCGTTTTTTGGCTCGGCGCAGCTTCTCTCTATCTCTCTCCTCGGCACAAAATCGGATCAGCGCGAAAGTCGAACCGACATCGTTTATTTGAAAACGCTTCTATTGGTGTCAGAGATTTTAACACAAAAATCTCCGCCACCCATATTGCCAAACGTTTCAAGATGGATGTTGTGCTGCGGCTGCCAGTTTGAGTATATTTGGAATATGCCTTCCACCAAAACCCCAATTCGTTGCATGCACGAGTGAAACATGCAGGACACCCGGAGCTTTTTGTAAGTGGAGTCTTTGTTAATAAAGTATTCGAGTAAAAAAAAAAGTGTGTGTTTATAGCAAAGCCCACCTCCTAATTTCAAGAGAATATTTTTTTTAAAAAAAATGACAAAATCTTAAGAATAAAGACAATAATTCTTGAAAAAGATTTCACGCATCTTCAAAATATTTGAAGAAGAGATACAAGTGTGCAAGAACAGAATTTGATTCCAAGCCTTTGGCTTCCATCCAATAGACTGAGACATCCCCCCTCTCCAAGACAAGATAGTGAGAGTACATAGAGAAAAGGATGCCACGAAGACAAACCAAAGCATACATCAACCCCTACCAAATGTTTTGTCATGTAACCACAACACTTTTTTTTGTGGGGAGGGATTCTTCGGCTGCATCCATGCTGAAGAAGTTTCTTATAGTATCATAGGAGTACTTGAAGCAGTGGCAGGGCATGTGGGATGTCGGATGAAATGTGATCAGTTGGATTTTTGTGTTATCCGCTTTTGGGCTATCAGCATCATAGGTGGGTCAGATGGGTAAACTGATTCTTAAGGATACTTAATAAGCTTAATAATACTTAGATATATCCAAATAAAAATATACAAGCCAAAAGATATAATCTAGAGGGTGCCAAGGAGGAGGCAAGCAATTAGCGTACAATTATACATTGGTGTCAGTGGATTAAAGTATATTTCATTGATATATTTCGATCTAATTGAAATACTTTTAAAAATAATAAAAAATAAACAAAGAAAAATCAAGGGGATTGAACTACCTGTGCCAGAAACTCACACTTTTTCTAGCACAGTATGGTACCGAATCATGATACATATATAGACATATCAGATCAATTATATCATATGTCTCAAGCATAGTCAATATGGTAAGTTTTTTTTAATTTTTTAATTTTTATTAAAATTGAATGACGAACCGAAACAATATGTTATGTTTCATACTATACTTAGGTATCATTTGAGAGTGAATTGAGAGATTATTCGTTATAAAATTCAAATCACTCCCAAACCCCCCCCCGTGACTTTTGAAACCCACAAATAAGGCATAACAAATGCCCTTCTCCTCTTATCTCTCTCTTGACTCTTAAATCATTGTTTGAGAAGTTATTTTCATTTTTTTGTTTAGGAAGTAAAGTGATAAAAAATGAAATTCCAATCATTAAAATATATTTTCACTTTTTCATTCCCATTCACAAACGTTGCCTTAGAGAATCTGATCCAATCATGTTCACTGAGGCGGCTAGCCTTCACCACGATATTCTCTTTCAAATTCTTCAATTCTTACTTCATCGTCTACATCCTATATTTGATAAAAATTTTCAGTGTATCTTTCAGATTAATCTACTAGCGAAAAATGTTTATTGTACTTGTGTAACGTCGTGGCCGCTCAGATTTTGGTTTGAGTGATTTGTGGGCCAATGTGTGTGGCCAGTGTGGCGTGTTTTGGGATTTAGCGAGTTGTGTGGATGTTGTGGGCCGAAAATTTGGACCCACCAACCCATTGGTTCTCTGTGTGAGAACGCGATAGGGGAGGACGTTCGCATTTAGAACACGTCCCCTGCTTATGTCGCATTCTACGCACCACTAATTTCGGTCTTCAGCTACATACGTGACGCGTGGGGCATGTGTCACGCCCCCGATTTTAGCAGCGAAATTTAATTGGGAATGCGACGGATAAACAAACATTCAAATGCCATAGATAAATGACTAATATCAATAGGACCCACAATTCAATAATCAAAACTCATTTATTCAGCATAAGTGAACGTTACAACCTACAAATGTCAAAATAAGGATAACTCTCCACTGCTAGCCTCATCTATCTCTCAAAGAAAGACAAAATTACAATGATTATCAATCTCTCACTAACAAGAATAAAGAAAGACTCTCTAAAGTGTACTTCACGCTTGGCGCACAAGTCCCATCATTAAACATACTCATCATCTTCACTACCTGAAATGTTAGGAAGTAGGTATGAGAAAACTAGCCTAGTAGAATTTACATCTCGATGTGCGGGCAATGATATAAGTGATTAACGCTTTAAGAACTAGGTAAGCACGAGTAACAAGCTGAATCATAAGCACGATAAAATCGATGACAGAGTACTAGTATGATATCATGTAGATAGGAACATGTCAAGACAGTAGAATTTAGACTGTCAATGTATGAGGTGCTTTTCACGAGACGAGTAAGTACTTTGATTCAGTTAAGTAATAATAGGTAATAGAAATAACAATAATTGAATAGTAGTAGTGCAGTAGGAGAGCATTAGCGGGATAGTAGCAGTTCAGTAACAGTCAGAACATTGGCAGTACAATAATAGTGCAATATGTTTGAGTTAAACAGGCTAACAGTAACAGTATAATAGTTAGATATCTAGCTAAATCAGAATAGTCAAAACCGGTGCAAATGTCGACACTGTCATTAACCCCTGCAGGTATTTTTGGGTGGATATCTGTCCCTAGGACTAGATTAGAGCCCCTCAGACACTCTCTATGCCCTCAGTAGTATACATTCAAGTCCATTAGAGTTGCAAGACCCGTTATAGTGCTAGACAGTATAGAACAGTACCAGACAGTAGGAGCCTTAACAGCTCAAAGGGTTCCAAGAGGGTACTTCAAGAGTTTAAGAATATCATGTCAGAATGTTCAAGAACGTTAGTATGATCATGTCAAGAAACAATGTTCACTAGCAGTCGGAGACTATCATGTCAAGAGTGAGTTTCAAGAGCAAGTATCACGAACAAGATTGTCAAGAAGGTTCAAGATTATCAAGTCAATAATAATGGTTCGAAGTATCATAAATATTATCATGTCAATAATGAATTCAAGCATAACAAGTCATGTGAACGTGATTTCATGATAACAATGGTCAAGAGAGAATTGTGGCAATGTAACAACGCAATTTATACTTAGTTCAATATTTACATTAATGGCTTGGTTTTACGTGTATAGAATCATACTCATGAGAAGTAGACGAGAAAGAAAGTGCATTCTATTGGGAACTTCAATGGTTCAACCAACTTGGTCTCCACGAGGGAATTCATGGAGTATGGAGAATTACAGATGTCTTAGTGGAAAGATCCTCAGTCTACCAAAACGGAATGTCCAATAGAGAGTTTCCAATTCCTCAAGAAAGACTGCCTATTGTGCAATAGTTTAGTGTAGAACGTGCCTCAATATCACAATCTATCGGTGTAAAACAAAATGGAAAGCAAGTAACACGAAGACATATTATAAAGTAAGACTATCAAGATTTCATTAACATGCTTCTGCAATTGAACAAGGTCAACTTTCAGTTTAATAGCAAGTTAGAGCATCAAGATGAACATAGCAACGTAGACACATCAAATTTGACAGCATACTGATTAAATTTCATGTTATACTACAATGCCTCAAAGTGGCTCTCCTCAATTAATCATTTGAGTGATTTTCCAATTGTTTGGATTTTATAAGAATTTTTAGGAATTTTTCTAGGGACTTTGGGGGGTCCTCTTTAAACAAGTTGATTCGCGATGGGTCAAGTGGTTTCATTTAATGAATCAAATCAATCCAACATGATTACGGAGTTAATTCACTACATGTCAAGCTGACGCGTATTAGGTTCCTGTTCCTACTTGGTTCTGATCATTATCATGAGAATCACGTCTTGTTAATTGTCACGAATAAGATTTCCATTCTTGATTTTTGGTCATTTCCAAATATATTTTTAGAAAGTATTTATTGCTAAATATAAACTCATCCACTCAGGTCGTTGAGTTTTTGACCTTCCTTATTTATAAGATTGATTTCTATTAAAGATTAATTCTTTACAAAGTGCAACGGTTCAAGTCGTCGTGATTCAAAATTTCCATTTATTAAATTTGAAAAGAATCCGATCAATATTGAAAGTGTTTAGAAGCGTGACGATCCATATCGTCGTGATTTATATAACTACTATATTTCACCAGTCAAAGTATGGAAGTCTTTTAACGTGACGATTTTGTCGGACGCTTTTCACCTTTAAGACGACCATTGTGTCCATCACGATTTACATTTTTACTCCTATAAAAGGACCCCGTGGCCACACTTTTAGATAGAGGAATCCAAGTCATAGAGGCGAAGCCCTGTTGCATCCCAGAGTCTTCAGACTCCGAGTTTGAAGAGAAGAACCTCTCAAGTCTTCCTTGAAGTGTTCTTCAATCGGAGAGGCAGTACTGCTGGCTTGCAAGTGTCACCTAAGCGTGGAGGAGGACTCTTCTCACCCTCAACCTTTGCTGCGCCTAGAGCTTCATCAGATTCTTCCTCTTCTCTCTCTTTTGCTTCCTTTAATTCATCTTTTTAGTGCATGCATATCACACCATCACTATAGTTTTTTCTTCATCACACACATCATTCAATTCACGCCCATACTCTTAGGGGTTTAAACCATCACCACAAGGTGTGTTCAAACCCATGCAAGTTCTCTTTCTATTTATTTTGGATTTGATGCTACACAACTTGTCTAATTACTTCTTTCACTTGTTTATTGTTTATCTCTTTTGCAAGGTAACTAAGGATTAAAGTCTTCTTCGCCAGCCGGCCAGTTGGAGAAGTAAGAGTCACCCACCAATCATCTCCCGGATCTTTGAGTGAAGGTAAGTAACCCGTCCTTTGCTCTCTCCGTCGGTACCCTCACGTACCGGACGATCACACTTCATCTTTAGTGTGCACACACACACACTCTTTCTCCCTTTATTTTTCCTTCTTTCTCCATATTCATATCATCCCATCTTCTTCTTTATATTTTTAAAATATTTTTTAATTATTCTTTGTGGCATTTTAAAGTGCGTTCACAAATTGGCAATCACGGTGGAACATCTTTTCGCCTTTTCTTTTGATTACCCACTCTGTCGTGCCCCACGTGGCACCCTTCCCTTGGCACCCTCACGTGCCCCTCCTTCTTTTCCTCCTCTTCTTCTCTCCATGATTAACCAATTTTAGACTCCTCAGAGAAATTTGAGAAATTAAAAAAAAAATGATGATGAGTTGATCATACTCTTGAGATTGTGTACTTCATGCTCTCCAACTTTATACCCTGCAAATTCATGCTTGTGTGTTGATTTTTGTACATATACTTTTGATTTTTGTTTGTTTTTTTTTCTCAGGTTGCCTTTTGAATCTGCGACCGACACAGTGTTGCGATTCACTGATCTATTCACGTCCAGTTAACCGGTCGCATTTTATTGCTTGTTCTGCGACATCTGGTCTGTTGCGTTCTTGTATGCAGTCCATCCACAGGGACCGGACGTGACTCTGATAGCCTTTTGGGGCTCTCAAATCTGTGACCAGGTGACTGGACGCGATTCACATTTTGATTCGCGACGGTTGTGTCCGTCACGATTCTTATTGTAGACAAAACTCGCTTCTGTGCTGTCTAGAACATTTGTATTATAATCTGTTGCATACAGGGCATTCCATCTTGGTCAGGGGATCTCCTTCCATCACATCGTAGGCTCACACACCCTTCCAGAGAAGGCAAGCTCTCCAATAGGCATTCCATCCCTTTGGACTAGCGACCCTTCTCTCAGAACCTCCATAAGTTTCCGTACTTCGTAGATTCCCTCACGGCGGACCGAGCAGGTTGTATTATACTGAAGGCCCGGGTTTAGATATCCCATTGCATGGTGAGATTGTGATTTTAGTTGCATCTGAAATATCCAAATCCATCCAACTAAAATCTCACCTATGGTGACATAATATTCTTTCAATCCATTTAATCAAATTTGAAACTCTTAAAACAAACGTTAAACATTATACCTTGTCTGAACTATATTGATTGATTCACATCTTGTTGTTCTACTTGATTATTTGTTTGCCTTGTTTAAAAATGGACTCATATCATCAAGTCAACTTCAATTATGAGGACTATGAGGATAGTTTAGATGGACAATCTTTTCAATCTCATGTCCGCACATCTCCACCGTGAGGGACATACATCAACCTCCTCTTGTTATGTGCGCACACCGCGTGATATTCCCTCGAATTTAACTCCATCAAACCCGGAGAGATCCTTCCCCACCAGATTCTAATATACAAAATGTCTTGAATGCACTAGATCAGCTCATCCCTCAACAATTAAACCTCATTCAATCTTTGGTTGAGGTGAGACTCTCCCTCCTTCTCCTTCTCCTTCTCCAAAAAGGCAAATGCCCTTGTATATTCTTGTAAATTCGCCACCCCCTCCTGTACATCCTTCATCTCAGCCCCCTAGCCACTTTAGCTCCCGAGCTTCGTTTGTACAGACCAACCCTTGGGAAGGCCCATTAATTCATGACCTCCCTTATGTACATCCTCACAAGCCCAGTGGCAATCTACATCACTCAACAAGCTCTTCTCCATAAATTAAATCAAATGGAGAAACAAATCAACAAACTTTCTAACCCCACGGGTGACCCCATTGTCGTCATGTCGGCTCTCCCTAAGTTTCACATCCCTCCTTCAGAGATGCTGTCGTACCAACTATACAATGGCACATGCAATCCCTACATTCATGTGAAAGAATTCCTCTATGAGTTTTCTCGTTGGCACGAGATCCCCTTACACTGGCATTCCTTTTTAGAAAATCTCTTGACGGCTCTGCACTTGAATGTTCTACTCACTAGAACCAAGAGAGGCAGAGGACTTTCGTATCTTGCATAAAAAATCCTTCAAAGATACAAGGACCGCGTCATCCCATCTATCTCCATCATGGATCTAGCATCCGAGAAGATGAGTCTGATGAGGATTTCATACACTTTGCAGACCGTTGGAGGTCCATGGCTTAAGATTGCAACATGTGCTCTTGGAGTAAGAGCAAATCAAAATCATTATTTCAAACTCTACTCTAAGATTCAAGCACATCTTGGCCATGAACAAGATCAACACTATGGAAGAGCTCTGTGAGCGAGGACGTTACATCCAGGCACACTTGATGGACTCCCCAATCATGGGTTTATTTGAGCAACAAGGTCCGAGGTCTGACGGGTCAGTGGACACCATCCACCTCGCCACTCACCCATTTCATATACACCTCCACATACACCCATCTACCACAACATGCCTCCACCTAGGTGACTATTGATTCGTCCTCCTCGGACAGTTCAACCTCCAACAGGGCCACACAACGCCCTTATAACCGAAGAAGCTTTTGTGCCCCACGCTGCACCTGCTCCAGCACCCACTGCCATACCTCCACCACAACCACTATCTCCACATCAACCTCCACCTCCACCACAGCTTATTGCTCAGGCTAATGCTGTCAATATAGAACCCTCCAACAAACCACTTGGTGTTACGATAATGAACCTTCTGAGCTCATGTTCGTACGCCATTTACCAACTCCTCCCTCACTACCATCCATTATCACCAAACCTTCCATTATTAAGCCTCCACCAATCATTAAACCATTCATTACACCTTCCATTGTACCAACACCATTGGCAACCCAACCTGAAGAACTCCCTACCATACCTATTACACCTCCACCAGCCATACGGCCTTCCATTCCACCATCCACATCCACCCGCATCCAATGGAGCGGGTGCAAACCTTTGAGGAGTGATAAGCAAAGTCATCAGAAAAAGGAAGACCCCGGACCGGGCATGCTTTTCAAGATCCAAGAATATATTCCATGCATATCGGTCCTCATTAGCATACCAGGTATTTTCACTGAGAGGAATTCCTCGCCTCCATTCTTGGCCGTCAAGAGGCCCCTTTCTAAAGTAATGCCAATTATCCCAGTTGCCAGCTATGTTCAATTCAAAATACTCATAGAGAATTTCTCCCTTCATGCTCTCATGACCCCTCACACATTTGTTGTGAATCTTCCCACTCCAGTGAATGGGTCAACCACAAAAATGTTTTCCCATATTCCACTGCCAAATCATTAGTGAATTCAATTACCTAAGGGCACGTGCACCTCTCTCTGAAAAACATTATACATCCTTTGGGCATGGTCCCTTTATTGTTGATTCCAACACTATCAGTGGAACTCCCTACTATTTCCTTTAACTATATTATAAGGGAGTTGCCACTGTTGTTTGAAACTCCGACGGAAGTCAACAATCCTCCTATCATTGAGAGCCAATCAATTCATATAAGAAGAGCAAGAAACTCTGCCATTGGGCAAGATATGTGAGAAAATATATGAGGGTCAGAAAGTCGAATGCCAAGCAGAAGCTTAAATGCCGGGCAAGGCTAAAGACCAGGGGACCATCTCCGCCTCCCTCATCTCCATTATATCCTCTTTTGTTCTCTTCAGCACCTTCTCGTAGGTTCTCCACATTCCCTCACCACGGGAGATATTTTATTTCCATCTTTTTTATGATCCATCATCTTGTACTGGGTATCACGCTCCGTTTTGTAATCCATAGTCTCCGCCTCGTATCCCTCGCGGCACATCGTTATGTTCCTGCCCTTCTCCTCTTCGTGCCCCACATGGTACACCCCATTGTTTCCTCCTTCCTCACCATGCCCCTCGTGACACATCTTCTTGTAGTGCCTCATTTGGCATGTCTCTTTCCTTTTGCACGCCCTCCCTTTTGCCCCCCCACGACTATTTTTACCTTTCTCTCCTCTGAACCCTCTGGATTCTTTTCCTTTTATCGGGCCCCGAGCCCTTCCTCTTTTGCTTCATCTGGAACCACCGGAGTTCCCAAATTCATTCCTCCAATCTCTCCTTTCCATATTCAATCAGGGCATCTGCCCTTTCTCCCATTGTTTTTGAGGTTTTAGTCCCCACATATCTTTTTAATCTCATGCAATTCTGTACATTCTTCAAATCCCCCAAGTCTCGCCCCAACGTAAGGCATTTGTCCTCTTTTACCCTCTGACTACTTATTTAAAAAGCTATTATATTGCTTATTAGTGTCAAAACCAATAAAAGATGAATACTCATATTGTCATGCTACCGCGGCACTCCCGTTATGAGAACTCCACGCTAGGAGTCCAAAGTTTCCTCCCTTTTCATCAAGGTTTGCCCTTGGCATGGGCACTTTACACATACTTCACGGCACCCTAAGTCGATTGCTTTGGAAGACACTGTCACTATCACAGCCATGCCTAAGGGCACGAACATCTGTTTCTCTCTTCATTCGGCCAAAGTGTGAGTAGTAGAAGTAGTCTGGGCAAGGCAACTGAAGCACTCCTTGATGAGAGGATGTCTCAAAAAGGGCAATCCATAAAATGACCAATGAACATCAAAGTCAAATGCATGTCAAGGGCGGCAAAGTCTTCGCAAGATTCAAATGAACTTGATCGTATGCATGCAAATCAAAATAAAAAAATCAATCAATATAACAGGGCATGGAAAAGAGTGGCAAAATCTCTGCGAGATTCAAAATGAATCGGTCGTACGCATGTCCCTTCAAATAGGTTCATCAATTAATTTCAAAAGCCCTCAATATTTAATGAGTCAGAATCTTCTGATGGTTGTGCCAAGGAAGGAAGTCAAACACAAGTCTTCAAAGCCCATATCAAGCTTATCCCCCAATTTTCTTCCCTTCTCCCTACCAAACCAAGTCATCTTTCCAGGTATGGCTCTGATAGTGACACAATTACTATGAGTACTCAGCCACTGAGCACCACTTTAAATTCACACCTTACTTTGGGCACTCTTTAATGAAAGAGGAGGTAACAGGGACCCCTGCCAGTCAGTTGTCATAATCTTGGTGCCGCTAGGGCATGACAATGTTTCAAAAAATCCCAGAAAAAGATGACTACGTTCAAAACCAACAAAAAAAATGCATACTTTTCAAAACCCACAAAAGGATGAATATTTTCAACAAAATCTCTAAAAAAATCAAATATTTTCAAAATCTCCATAAAATATCTCCAAAAAAAATTTTTTTGATGGTATTGCACAGAGCAAGCACATTGCGCCTAATCATCTTTCATGTCAGATCAGTCCAATTCTTCTAATCATTGACTCATCCTACATGAAATCCAATCTTCTCATTTGGCCAAATACACTTATCCTCATGGTTTAAATGAACAACTGAATAAGCTATGTCTACTGTTGATTGCTCCATGCTATTAAGTGCTATTTATTCCATGATGTTATTATTTCTTGGATAATGAAGTTTTAAGTGCAAGTTCGAGTTGCCTTATCTGACACTACCAACAGGCAATCAGGCTGCCATTGTTGTCCTTATCATCCTTATTTGCATTTACTATATGTTATTACCCTTAGAGCATATCAAGGACCTTGTGGCTCTGAGGAATATGTGATTTGAGTTCACTTTTTCAAAAACAATGATTATTCCAGAAGATCCTTAGCCGCACGGACAGGCCGTTATGCTTTGCACATGAGGACGACGGACCAACGCCTGGAAAATGTGGTGTCTTGACTTAACTCAGCATCATAACATATTATCCTTGATTATTGTATATTTTTCTTTGTTTTAATCTTTTTTCTTTTAGCCCAACATGCATCATGTAGGATTTTGAGTCCATTGCTGGAGAGTTACTATCGTTCTTAATTAAGGAGAGCCGCTTATTCTTAATTCAAATTAACATGAAATATTTCATTCTGAGTCAAGTACTCAGTTCATCTTATTGATGTTTGCAGACTGTCTTTTGAGAAACTCCTTGTTTTGGATTCCTATATCAATTAATCTATTTTTTCCATAGATCTACCTTGGCTGCAGCACGTCCACAAGCTGGTAAACGCTCCCCAATGATGAAACCTACCAGATCGTATTCGTAGGTACTTCCCCTAAGCTAGAAGTTGATCTCACTCCCTTCATGCCCACATGCACACCCTTTCCCTCTCGTCCAAACATCGGTTATCTCTTAAGGTTTTCTCCAAGCCGCTTCATTTTGAGATGAAGAACAACTCCTATCATATGTGTTAAAGGCGTGTCTCATCACACCTTGGCATCTACTTTTCAGTCATTTCACTTTATTCCACTAAATTCCCTTCATTCCATTGCTTTCATTTCGTGTCTTTACGTTCCACTTTCTTGTAAAGCAGACGCCAAGGCGAGACAGCTGTAGACACACCAAATTTGACAACATACTGAGTAAATTTCATGTTATACTGCAATTGTAACGACCCCGAGAACCCGACCCTCGGCCCACGCCGAGGACCCGATTTTCGCGGTCGCCGCCCACGGATCCGGAGACCCGGAAGGGCTATAATATAAATCTAACAGGATATGTAACGGAAGTAAACGTCAACTGCTAAGCTAGAAGCGCACGCGCGGAAACAGAAAGAAGAGCGAGACCGCTGCGTGCCGCTCTAAGTACAGTCCCAACACATACACACTAGTACAAGTAAAGAGCAGGGGATAACAAATCCTTAGGGGCATACCCCGAGGGTGGCCTACAACTAAGAAAGGGGATCACTACTAGCTACGGGATCCTCGACTACCGCCCTGTCTCCTCCGCCCGGCGCGCGCCCTGCCGCTGTTGAGAAGTCTCACCTGGGGAAATGAGGGATGAGCTTCACAACAGAAGCGCAGTAGGGGCTACCAATCTCCTACTGAATCTAACAGGCAGAAGAATATATATAATCAATTTAAATAACAACAGTTATATCTTCTACCTACGAACGGAAGTGCGGAAGCAAAGCTACACAAGCACGGTACGGAAGTACAACACAGTCGGAAACTCCGTACGACTGCTTGTCGTGACCACCACACGGCTAGAAAACACGGACAGGGAGAAACCTCGTCTGGACAAGGAACACTAGCTACAGAAAGCGCTACACTAGTCAACGGACAGGTGCGTCCACTGACGTCTTATCCTCAACCCAGGTTCAAACCTCCACGTCTCGTCAGAGTGAGGCAGGACACCAAGCACACCACAGTAACCATCGTAGTTTGTCTGGACTACGGTCCCATGCCTGGCCTCTCTAAGTGGTTACGGGGCCACAAAGAGCGAGGCAGTGAGAAGAAGGACTGACTGGCTTGCGCCGGGAAGGACTCCAAACGACCTCGACGTCCTAGACCAATCATGAGAGCTCTGCAAATGACCAATGCCGCTGTCCTAACCACCGTTTTCCCCTCTGCTCCAGAGTCCACCTACTCGGCTACCAACTCGAGCACGCTCGTAGCTCAGAGTACTCCCTCAACAGGCTCTCGAGGACAGGGGTCCCAGGAAATGGTAACAACCTCTCTACGGGACAAGCCCTCAAGTGCCAAGCACCAGGCGATGACTAGTGTAGGACCGTACTAGGGAAATAGCACAAGGGCCACGGGTACAGTAAGAAGTGGAAACGGCGAAGACTTAACAAAGCAAGGTACTTCGCAAGATCACGACCTGTCTCTTGGCGATATATACATTACACAGGGGGAGGGGAGTATGTTTAACATGAGCTGAAATCACCCAAAGCACCCTTAAAACCCTATAAACATGGATTCACGAGAATCTACACTCGATGGAAGCCTCACTCAAGCACAAGCATGATCCTCACACTCCCACAACCTCAAACCACGAGGAAACACCATCTCTAGGGGGAGGGGAGCATGCTTAGGGCGAGAGGATCAAGGGTCCCTAGCTCCACAAGAAGAGCCGACCGTTGGGGCCTTCGCGTAGGAATGACCACCTCCTCCTCGCTCCAAGCAACACGAACATGTCCCCTGCACGAACGGGATGACACCACCTCAACATGAGCACCACGAGCACGAAGAATGTAATGACCCAGAATCCGCATTACCAGTAAGCAATCAGTAACCGAATTCTGACCCGCTAACCATGAGACAAGCTCGGAAGGGTAAAAAGTGAACGTCCGAGGAGACTATATATAAGAAGATACACACCATGTAAAGCTATAAAATTTCACTATATTGAAACATAACATGTACAACTCAGAGTCCGAGCTAAGTACATAGTACAGAAGTGCAACCAAAAAGTACTACTCACTGCAGCTAGGACGCACCAACATCGGAGTGGCTAGACTCGCCTGGAATGGGAGTCGACGACGACCCACCTGAAAGGGAGGGGAGTGAGTCTCAAGAAAAGGAGACCCAGTAGGGAAAAATAACCCCCACTGGCCATAATACTAAAGTGCGGAAAGTAAAAACAGTAAGTAAATACACGTCACACTACAAAATAAAAACTAGTGACAACTACGCATCTCCTTGACAGGAGTGCGCTGCTAAAACTGTAAAACCTACGGCTCAGTAACACACACTCACACACACAGTAAGTAGACTCAGCTAGGGTCTGTGGCTCGGCGTCCCGTCACCACAGAGTCTCTCAACCCAACCACGTGTGCACACTACAGATGCTCTCTCTCGCGTCTGGTCCACGACCGGTTTCCCCCTACACCTGACCTAGCGGTAGAGAAGGGGCTCTACGGAGACCGGCTCGAAACCACCACAAGGAGTACGCATAGGACAGAGACGCTCTCAACGTCTTGGCTCACGGCGGAGGACCCCCACACACGGTCATCTAGACAGAGCGTCGCTCCATGTCCAGGTGACAAACAGAAACAGAAGCACGGTAACTCAACGCGAGTACGGACGGTAACACTCTCAACGTCCCAAGCTTCGTACAACAGACGGACACCTCGTGTCACGTCACTAGACATAACACAATACTGAAGGCCCACTGGGTCATTGGATAAACAACAACATTGATTGCCGCCAATAATGATATAAACGGCACACCCATTGCCGCCAACATCTGGTTAACGGCTATAGATCTGGCCGTTAATATCCATACTGAGGATCCTAACGTCAACCGATATGGACGTTAATATCCTCTGTCTCCAGAACCCAGAACAGCGCCAGACCAGTCCATCTGGGCAAAATCGCCCAACAATCACAAATTGATGGAGGGAAACACCTCCTCCCATCTTCTAATCCTACCAGAATTCCGGAAATCTACGATCCAACACTTGGATCGCCCAAAACACCCAAAATCCCGGCATGGTACAACCCAACCCTAAAGCACAATTAACATACTAATCAACACAACTTAAGCATGCCAATCTGCTAAGGAGGGTTAAAGGGGTTAAGTCCCTACCTCAGAACGCCTCGAAAACACCTAAACAGCCGCCAATCGTGCCAGAACCCCCAGAGTCTCCGCGCAAATCACAACAAATCTTCGCGTTTCCTGCCCGATCTAACACCGCCACACGTACCAGGGTTCTTCCACGAGTTTTTGTCGACCGTCGGAATTGGTGGAATAAAACAAAGGTAGAAGTGGAGGGAAAGAGAAGGAGAGGAAAAGGAAAAGTTGCTGCTCTCGGGTTGCCTATTTCTACAGAAGCTACAAATAGACGTCCACATACCTCGCCGCCTATTTGAACCGCCATAGAATTAACGTCCAGAATGGAGGCCGTCAAGTTCAACAACAAACGTCCACATCGCTAGACGCCAACACCAAGTCAACGGCTTGCCCTAGCCGTCAACCCCAAGTCAACGACAATATCCATTGTCGTTAACCACACTCGAATCTCTACAAGACCCAATAAGGATCCGAGACCTTACAACCCTCCCCCCTTAAGGAATTTCGCCCCCGAAATTTAAACAGCAAAAAGGAAGAAGACTTACCAAAGAGGTACGGAAACTGCTCGCGCATCTCGTCCTCTCGCTCCCATGTCGACTCACCCCCTGAGTGCCGCTGCCACGCAACACGAACTAACGGGATTGCCTTATTCCTCAATCTCTGAACTCGGCGATCCTCAATGTGCAACGGAAACTCTGGTACTGTCAACATTGGAGTCACCTCAGACCACTCTGTGCTTGGGAGAACGTGAGACTCGTCAGAAAGGTACCTCCGAAGCATCGATACATGGAACACATCATGGATTGCTGCCAACTCTGACGGAAGCTGAAGTCTATACGCCAAAACTCCGACATGCTCAGTAATGGTGAAAGGTCCAATAAAGTGGGGACTCAACTTTCCACGCTTACCGAACCTAACACTCCTTCATAGGAGACACACAGACAAACAATGGTCCCCTACCTGAAACTCGAGCGGTCGCCTGCGCTGATCTGCATAACTCTTCTGCCGACTCTGCGCTGACTGAAGTCTCTGCCTCACTAACTATACCATCTCAACAGCCTGCTGAACCAACTCTGGCCCCGTGACAATCCGTTCACAACCTTGAACCAATCTAGAGGAGTACGACACGGTCGTCCATACAAAGCCTCATATGGTGCCATACCGATACTGGAGTGATAGCTGTTATTATATGCGAACTCGACCAATGGCAAGTGAGCTGTCCACGATCCCTGCCGCTCCAAACAACAAGCTCTAAGCATGTCCTCTAAAGTCTGGATAGTCCGCTCTGACTGACCATCTGACTGAGGGTGGTAGGCGGAACTAAAAGCCAACTCTGTCCCCAAAGCTCTCTGGAAATTGCGCCAGAACCCAGAAGTGAAGCAAGGATCCCTATTTGCCACAACAGAGATCGGCACTCCGTGCAAAGGAACAATTCGCTCTACGTACAACACAGCCAACCTACTCACCCCACTAGTTCTGACAGGCAAGAATCTAGCAGTCTTCGTCAATCTGTCCACAAGAACCCAAATGCTGTCAAAACCTCCAGCTGTCCTCGGCAAACCACAAACAAAATCAGTCGTCACATGGTCCCACTTCCACACCAGAATCTCTAATGGTGTACAAGTCCTCTTGGACGCTGATGTTCGGCCTTCACCTGCTGGCAGACCAAACACCTAGCAACAAAAGCCGTTATGTCTCTCTTCATTCCAGTCCACCAAAACTGACGTTTCAAACTGTGATACATCTTGGTTGAACCTGGATGAATTGAGTACCTAGAACCATGTGCCTCCTGCAACACAACTCTCCTGACAGACTCCTCAACAGGAACATAGGGTCTATCTCGGAAACTAACAGTCCCGTCCTCGCGAAGCTCAACCTCTGGGAGAAGTAACACACTGGTAACTCGGGATCTGCTGCTGAGCCTCAACAACCTGTCTCACAACGGCGGGAGCCGCCAACAAACTGCCCAACACACACAGTCGACGACTGGATGAAACTCTGAAATATCCTTCAGCTGCAGACTGCACAACTGCCACTCCTTTAGCATCAGATGATCATCTGTGCTTTCCTACTCAAAGCATTTGCAACTACATTTGCTTTTCCAGGCTTATACTCAATGCTAAAATCATAGTCTTTCAGATATTCCATCCATCGACGATGCCTCATATTCAGATCCCTCTGAGAAAACACATACCTCAAGCTGGTGGTCGGTACGGACTACAAAACTCACTCCGTACAGGTAAAGACGCCAAATCCTCAAAGCAAACACCACAGCTGCAAGCTCTAGGTCATGGGTCGGATAATTCTCCTCGTGGGGCTTAAGTTGGCCAGATGCATAAGCCACCACTCGGCCTTGCTGCATTAAAACCGCACCCAGACCAATACCTGAAGCATCTGTGCAAACCTCAAAGCCCTCCTCACCTGAAGGTAACACAAGGACTGGCGCTAACGTAAGCAGTCGCTTCAACTTATGAAGCTCTGCTCACACTGCTCCGACCACAAAAACGGAACCCCCTTTCTCGTCAGCCGAGTCAAGGGTGCAGCAACCTGAGAAAAGTCCCGAACAAACCTGCGGTAGTAACCTGCCAAGCCCAAAAAGCTACAAATCTCAGACACAGTCCTGGGACTCTCCACTGCAAAGCTGCCTCGACCTTCACTGGATCTACAGAAACTCCCTCACCTGAGATCACGTGCCCCAAAAAGTGAACATGTTGTAGCCAAAACTCACACTTACTAAGTTTGGCATACAACTGGTGCTCTCGCAAAGTCTGTAACACGATCCTCAGGTGCTCGGCATGCTCCTCCTCCGAAACGGAGTACACCAAAATGTCGTCAACAAACACTACGACAAACCAGTCCAAAAATGGGTGAAACACCCGATGCATCAGATCCATGAAGGCCGCTGGTGCATTGGTGAGCCCAAACGGCATCACCAAAAATTCAAAATGTCCATACCTGGTCCGAAAAGCAGTCCTCTCAATGTCAGAGTCTCTAATCCACAACTGATAGTAGCCTGACCTCAGGTCGATCTTCGAAAAGACATGAGCAGACTGAAGCTGATCAAAGAGATCGTCAATCCTAGGCAATGGATACCTATTCTAGATGGTCACTTGGTTCAGCTTCCTATAATCAATACACAATCTTAGGCTACCATCTTTCTTCCGGACAAACAAAACAGGTGACCCCAAGGAGAAAAGCTAGGACGAATATAGCCCTTCTCCAACAGCTCCTCAAGCTGCCTCTTCAGCTCCCTCAATTCTGATGGTGCCATACGGTACGGGTGCCTGTGCAAATGGTACAGTGTCAGGAACCAACTCAACGATAAACTCAATCTCTCTCTCTGGCGGTAGACCAGGTAACTCTTCTAGAAAAACATCCAGAAACTCACACACTATGGGAATGTTCCCCACTCCCGAGGTAACCTGGTCAAGGGTCATTGCCGAAACTAGAAAACCTGACAACTAGAGGCAAGCAACCTCCCCGCCCTCAAAGCAGAAACTAAAAGCGAGAAGTAAGAGGTACGATACCCTGGAAGTAAAACGCGGCTTCCCCAGGTATCCGCAAGTGCACCTCTTCTTCTGGCAATCCATCACTGCACCATACCGCTCTAACCAGTCCATACCAAAATCACATCATAATCCTGCAACTACAAAGCAACAAGCGAGCTGGCAACCACTGATCCTGCAACTGCACAGGTACCTCCTAGAGACAGTAGGACGTAAGGACAAAGTCCCCTGTCGGCAACTCTACTGCTAGCTCAATAGACTCTCTCTTACTCAACTCTCAAGGGAGTCTAAAAACTCCTCAAACACAAAAGAGGAGAGGCACCGGAATCAAAAAAACTCTAGCTGTATACCCAAAACTGTAACAGTACCTTCCACTAGCTGAGCTGCCTCCGCGTCTGCACGGGTCAAGTGAGTAACACGACCTCTTTCTCTCGACCCACCAGAACCTCTGGCCTGCTGACGCTGCTGCACGGGTGCCTGCTGCTACTGCTGCTGCTGCACTCGAGGCTGTGACTGGGTCTGCTGCTACGGCACATGAGGTAACAAAGGGTAATCTCGCGCCATGTGACCTATCTGGTCACACCGGTAACACTGACCAGCAAAAGACGTTGTACCTGCTGCGAAGGCTGCCCTACCGGCTGCTGAACACTCCCAATAGACTGTTGTCTCTGCTCCGCCTGCCTCCTGTCACGTCGAAACTTCCTCTAAGATCCTGACTTCATCGTCATCCTAGCAGAAGTGGACGAGTAGGAAGTCGTGGCCTTCGGAGTCGTCTGCACACTACTCTGCTGCTGCCGTGGCTAAGTAGGAACTACATGTGTTTGAACCTCTGCACTCTGAGCACGGGGTCTGTAAGGTGTCAGCCTCCAATGCTGCTGCTGTCTGATAGGCCGCGTCCAAGTCTGTGACACGCGCAACTATCAGCGCCTGCCTGAGTTCTGGCCTCAGGCCCCTCACAAACTGCTGAGTCCTCAGACTCTCATCTGCCATAATCTGCAGAGCATAACGCCCTAGCTCTACAAATCTGGCCCTGTACTGCACTACAGTAGAGTCCCTCTGTTGCAAGTCCAGAAACTGGTACAATCTCTCCGTCCGGACGTAAGTAGGATAGAAGGCCCTCTCAAAAGAAACGACAAACTCCTACCAAGGAATCTGTCTAAGTGGGCGAGACTGAAAAGTAGTCTCCAACTCAGAGGACCACCAAGTCAACGCCTGCACCTGCAACTGGTAGCTAGCTAACAACACTCGCTCCTCGGGAACACACTCCATGGAACGGAATGTCCGCTCCACTGCATCCAACCATGCTCGCGCGATGTCTGGATCAGGCTGGCCCAAAAACTGGGGAGGCTGAAACTGTAAGAACTCCCTCAACACCTTCCCAGTACCACCCTGGGGTACTGGCGCATCACGGTGCTGAGCTACAAACTGAGTCATCCCCTCAAGAAATCGGGTCAAGTCTAATCCCTGAGCTACCTGAGGAGGATGGTGGCGGCGGAACAATGCCACTGTGTGCGTCCTGTGGCAAATGCTGCGTCTGCTGAGCTGGTGGGGCGTCTCCAACCTCCTGTCGAGTCGCCTGCTCAGCCACTCCCTCTCTAGGACGTCGCCTAGGTGCCATAGTACTATACACAGAGCAAAAAAAATACACACATATATTAATACATTAACTACCTCCGGGCTAGTTAGCTGCTATTGTACTCTTTGTACTCTGAGTTAACATGATGGGTATTTCCTTATATATATCTCATCAGACCAGGCTCTGATACCAAACTGTAACGACCCAGAATCCGCATTACCAGTAAGCAACAGTAACCCGAATTCTGACCCGCTAAACCACGAGACAAGCTCGGAAGGGTAAAAAGTGAAACGAGGAGAGAGATATATATAAGAAGATACACACCATGTAAAGCTGTAAAATTTCACTATATATGAAACATAACATGTACAACTCAGAGTCCGAGCTAAGTACAGAGTACAAAAGTGCAACCAAAAGGTACTACTCACTGCAGCTAGGACGTACCAACACCGGAGTGGCTAGACTCGCCTGGAATAGGAGTCGACGACGACTCACCTGAAAGGGAGGGGAGTGAGTCTCAATAAAAGAGACCAGTAGGGAAAAATAACCCCACTGGCATAATACTAAAGTGCGGAAAGTAAAAACAGTAAGTAAATACACGTCGCCATAAACTAAAAACTAGTGACAACTACGCATCTCCTTGACAGGAGTGCGCTGCTAAAACTGTAAACCCTACGGCTCAGTAACACAGACTCACACATACAGTAAATAGGACTCAGCTAGGGTCTGTGGCTCGGTGTCCCGTCACCACAGAGTCTCTCAACCCCAGCCACGTGTGCACACTACAGACGCTCTCTCTCGCGTCTGGTCCACGACCGGTATTCCTCCTACGCCTGACCCTAGCGGTAGAGAAGGGGCTCCACGGAGACCGGCTCGAAACCACCACAAGGAGTACGCACAGGACAGAGACGCTCTCAACGTCCTGGCTCACCGGCGGAGGACCCCCACACACCGGTCATCTAGACAGAGCGTCGCTCCATGTCCAGGTGACAAACAGAAACAGAAGCACGGTAACTCAATGCGAGTATGGACAGTAACACTCTCAACATCCCAAGCTTCGTACAACATACGGACACCTCGTGTCACGTCACTAGACATAACATAAGACTGAAGGCCCACTGGGTCATCGGATAAACGACAGCATCGATTGCCGCCAATAATGATATAAACGGCACACCCATTGGCCAACATCTGGTTAACGGTATAGATCTGGCCGTTAATATCCATACTGAGGATCCTAACGTCAACCGATATGGACGTTAATATCCTCTGTCTCCAGAACCCAGAACAGCGCAGACCAGTCCATCTGGGCAAAATCGCCCAAAATCACAAATTGATGGAGGGAAACACCTCCTCTCATCTTATAATCCTACCAGAATTCCGGAAATCTACGATCCAACTTGGATCGCCCAAAACACCAAAATCCGGCATGGTACAACCAAACCCTAAAGCACAATTAACATACTAATCAACACAACTTAAGCATGCCAATCTGCTAAGGAGGGTTAAAGGGGTTAAGTCCTACCTCAGAACGCCTCAAAAACACCTAAACAGCCGCCAATCGTGCCAGAACCCCCAGAGTCTCCACGCGAATCACAACAAATCTTCGTGTTTCCTGCCCGATCTAACACCGCCACACGTACCAGGGTTCTTCCACGAGTTCCCGTCGACCGTCGGAATTGGTGGAATAAAACAAAGGTAGAAGTGGAGAGAAAGAGAAGGAGAGAAAAGGAAAATTTGTTGCTCTCGGGTTGCCCTATTTCTACAGAAGCTACAAATAGACGTCCACTACCTCGCCGCCTATTTGAACCGCCATAGAATAACGTCCAGAATGGAGGCCGTCAAGTTCAACAACAAACGTCCACATCGCTAGACGCCAACACCAAGTCAACGGCTAGCCCCTGGCCGTCAACCCCAAGTCAACGATAATATCTATTGTCGTTAACCACACCCGAATCTGTACAAGATCCAATAAGGATCCGAGACCTTACAAGAACCACCGAGGAAATGAGAAAGAGGAGGGAGCTCGAGGAGGGAGAGGGAAGAAGGAAGAGGAAGAGAGAGGGGAGAGGGGAGAATGGGGGCGCCCTCGTTTTAAACCGACGGCCACAAAATGCGACGTGGCGACCCGGCGCGACAACAACCAAGTCGGCTGCCACCCCCGGCGCTACCCCAAAAGCGGTCAACCTCGAAGACCGGCGGGCCGGGTCTTACATCAATGCCTCAAAGTGACTCTCTTCAATTAATCATTTGAGTGATTTTCCTATTTTTCTAGATTTTATAGGAATTTTTCTAGGGCTTTTGGGGGTCTCTTTAAAACAAGGTGATTCGCGACGGGTCAAATGGTCGCGTTTAATGAACCAAAATTGATCCAACAACGATAACAGAAGTTAATTCACGATGGGTCAAGCCAACACATATTAGGTCCTACTCCTACTTTGGTTCTGATTGTTGTCATGAGAATCGCATCTTGTCAAGTCGTCACGAATAAGAGTTTTCATTCTGATTTTTTGGCAATTCCAAAATGGTTTTTAGAAAGTGTTTATTGCTAAATATAAATGCATCCACTCAGGTCGTCACGTTTTTACCTTCCTTTATTTATAAGATCAACTTATATTAAAAGGCGATTCTTTATAAAACGTGATTGTTCAAGTCGTCGCGATTCAAAATTTCCATTTATTAAATTTGAGAAGAACCTGATCAATATTAAAAGTGTTCAGAAGTGCGGTGATCCATTCATTGCGATTATATAACTACTATATTCAACCAGTCGAAGTATTGAAGTTTTTTAAACGCGACGGTTTTGTCAGACGCTTTTCACCTTTAAAGGTGACCACTGTGTCTATCATAATTTTACAATTTTACCCCTATAAAAGGACCCCCGTGGCCACACTTTTAAAGAGAGAAATCTAAGTCATAGAGGCGAAGCCCTGCTGCGTCCCAGAGCCTTCAGACTCTAAGGTTTGAAGAGAAGAACCCCTCAAGTCTTGCTTGAAGCGTTCTTTAATCGAAGAGGCGGTGCTGCCGGCATCCAAGCGTCACCCGAACGTGGAGGAGGAGTCTTCTCACCCTCAACCTCTTCTGCACTTGGAGCTTCATCAGATTCTTCCTTCTTCTCTCCCTTTTGCTTCCTTTAATTTATCTTTTTAGTGCATGCATATCACACCATCACTATAGTTTTTCCTTCATCCACACATCATTCAATTCACCACATACTCTTAGGGGTTTTAAACCACCACCACAAGGTGTGTTCAAGCCCATACAAGTTCTTTTTCTATTTATTTTGGATTTGATGCTACACAACTTGGTCTAATTACTTCTTTCACTTGTTTATTTGTTTGTCTCTTTTGCAAGGTAACCAAGGATTAAAGTCTTCTTCGTCGGCCGACCAGTTGGAGAAGTAAGAGTCAACCCACCAATCATCTCCCACGATCTTTGAGTGAAGGTAAGTAACTCGTCCTTTGCTCTCTCCTTCGGTACTCACGCATACCTGACGATCAACCCCATCTTTAGTGCACCACACACTCTTTCTCCCTTTCTTTTTCCTTCTTTCTCCATATTCATATCATCCCATCATCTTCTTCTTCTTTATTATTTTTAAATGTTTTTTTAATTATTTTTTGTGGCATTTTAAAGCACATTCACAACTGTCATATGATGACCGGACAACCTCTCAATATAACTTCATCTCGTTCCATTCTGTTCTTTAGGAATGCGTTATTTTGTCTTCTGAAAGGGTGATCATCTTTTAAAAATTATTGATGGCAATCAAACTAGCATGACTTCCCACCATATTTAAGTACAAATGATTTGGTATTATCCATACAGTAATGACATGCTAGCCTTCTATGTGTGCTCCAACCAGATAGCATTCCATATGCAAGAAAATCACTTATCATCCACATCAATGCTACCCTTATAGTGAAACTTTGCTTTCTAGATGCATCATAAGTGTTGACCCCCTCAATCCATAATATTTTTAGTTCATCAATCAATGGTCTGAGATAGATGTCTATATTTTTTGTTGACTTTTAAGACCATGAATCAATATAGACATGAACAAATCCTCTCGCTTCATGCACATGCTCGGAGGAAGGTTGTATGGTGTCACAAACACTGGACAACTAGAGTAGGAAGCCACTGAACCTCCAAATGGATTGAATCCATCAGTGCAAATCCAAGCCTCACGTTATGCGACTCCCTTGAGAAGATAGAATGAGCATGGGTGAAATGAGTCCAAGCTTCGATATCTGTAGGATGACTCATAATATCCTCGTCATGACGTACTCTTCTGCATGTCATCTAATATGTTGAGCTGCCTTTGAGGACATATACAACCACTACAGTCTGGGTGTGAGGGGAAAATCCATTTCTTAATGCATCCTCTTTGTAATACAACATACAATGATTAGGATATGTATCTATTTTCACATATCCAAGTCCTAACTCTTTGACCATCTTCTTGTCACGATAAAAATTTGGAGGCAGCTTCTTATCTCGAGGTAACATACTCTTGATGATGAGGAGAAGACGATCAAAATAACTCTCACTTATGTGAAATTCAAATTTCAAGTTTAGCAACTATGACACTGCTGACAACCGAGTGTGCTTTTGACAACCATCTTACAATGGCTCATCAGCATCCTTAAGTAACTGATAAAAATTTTCGGCTCCCTTGTTCGGTACTTCTTTAGCGTATACAGGATCCTCATGTACATTGAATGTGAGACTAGCGGCATCCACAACCATATCTACATACGGACTTATGCTTTCACATTACTAGGCTCGTACGATCAGAGCTACTCACCATGACATGTCCAATTCATATAACCTTCAGCCAACTCTTTTCTATATAAATGACATTGAATCTACCATGGTGAAATCCACTTCAAATTTTTACAAATTATACAAGAACATTGGATGCAACTGTCGTTGTCCACTGCTACACTTGGATTCCCCAATACAAACTGAATGAAAGTCTCAACTTCGGCCCTAAACTCCATGGACACCACATGATCAACTATTTTACGATACATTCATGAATGTCTGAAGCCATTTTTTTCTGCGCTCAACCAATATTAACACACAAATAACTTTAAATTTTAAACTCAGGAAAAATAAGTCTGACCATTTTCACACATCGTTTGACGCAACCAAAAATGAATAGGAATGTATATTATTTAGATTATCAATTTCTACCTATCTATGAATGTTTGATCGCACTCAGATGTCCATTTACTATGTGTTTGTATAATTTGCTGAAAATTTCAGCAGCATCTCCCCACACACTTATTGATATACCAAAAATATTTATTGATTAAAATATTTTCTTAAACACTTACTAATAAATGGTTAAGAAAATATCTAAATCAATAAAGGTACATCAGAGAGGAGTGAGTAGACGCAACTGAAACTTCAACAAACAGTAAAAACACATAGCAAATGATCACCTAGCTACGATAAAATATTCACAGACTGTCTAAAATGGGACAATTAAAGACCTTGAGTTACATATACACGTTCTCATCATTGAAAATGAGACTCGTGCACATCAATCCCAAAGTCTTGAATGGAAGGTTTATTGACACGAATTTAACACGCTCTCTGAGGCGTGTGTAGTGTTAAATTGCCATGTATGCATAGATCAAATTTAAATGTCACATAAATATGAAAAAAAATGAAAATAAAATCATACAGGTGAACAAGTGCAATATTAAACCAAATTTACACATATATGTAATTGAATTACATTAAAATAAGAAGTGCAATACTAATCATTAAACTGAAAGTAAACAAAAATCCTATAAAATTTCCAAAATCTAATAGAATTCCAAAAATCTAAAAAATCCATAAAAATTTTAGAAAAATTCCAAAAGCCTATATTTTATTAAATTTAATCTAGCTGACATCAATATATTGTTTATATATTTCATTAAATGCATCTTGTTATTCATGTCATATATGAACAAAAAGGAGTAAAAGTCTCCTTATCTAGGCACTTAATGTGATTCATTTGAATATGCTATTGTTTAATCAGTGCAGAGCATGGTTTGTTTGCCATTCTCAAATAATGGCACATAAAAACTGTGAAGACAAACTTATGTTTATTCTTATTTTAGGTCTCTACTAGACTTAGGATTGTGTGTGTGTGCAAGTGTTGGGGAGGTTACGTTGTGTGCGTGGGGGGTAGTGTTTTGCATGCATGCGCAAGCATGTATATATAGATAAAAAGAGGTTGGCGGTGTAAGCGTTGAGAAAAAGGAAAAGAAGAAGGAACATATGGGAAGAGAAGGGAGTTTCGCAGAAGGAATAAAGATCAACCAAGTTCTCTAGGAAAGAAAGGAGGAGGAAATAAAGTACAAGGTAGGTATCTTCACAATACCCATATAATAACAATGTTTTTCTGATCTTTAACTAAAGTTCTTAAGTCCATAATTTTAAATCCATAAGAGTCAGAAGTAAATATCTCATGAGGAGTCTCACTTTTAAAGCCTGTCCCAAGGATTGTTGAGTCACTTGCGTGTACCTATATAGTTTCTATTATTACCATAGTAGACCTTTCGTAATTGCTTGTAGAGTTGAAGTTCATCATTTTTCTTTCAAACTTGATACTTATTTCTTTAGCATGGTTTTGTAAAACTCAGTATGGATTATTGGGAATGTTTCATATCAACTTTGTCTTCTAATAGGGGTCAGAAGGTTAAAATCCTATTAGAGGCAACCTACTCTGATTAGCTAAGTCGACACACCCCTTGGCAGGTCGACACACTCTGTTTTCCCAGGTCGACACACCCTTGGCAGGTCGACACACTCTTGTTTCCAGGTCGACACACCCCATGGCATGTCGACACACTTTTGTTTCAAGATCGACACACTCTTGTTCCAAGTAGACACACTTGGAATCAGGTTGACACACTCTTGTTCTAGGTCGACACACTCTTGTTTCTAGGTCGACCTACCCTCACCAACAGGTCAACACATCCTGCTAATGAGACTTTTTTCCTTACATGAATTATGGTATATAAATTCCATATTTATCTAAAATAATTATTACGTTATTTACTATTATAAAAGTGATTTATAAAGTATTCATGGATCAACTCTTACGTGTTCTATACACAATTTTAGCTTGTGTCATGTTCTTTGAAAATTTCACTTGCAATGTCTAGAATTTGGGATTTTTGGATCGCTCAAAGAATTACAATGCCAGAATGAGCCAATTAAGGGCTCTGACCCGGTCTTGGGAGGAGCACTTGAAAGTACTTGTGCCCATAGGAGTGTAAATGGTTTGGTGTGACATTACACCTAAATGACATGTTAAATTTACTAGACACCTCATCTGATAACATGCATGTGAGTGTGTTGCGCCCACATCTAGTTTGTTCATGAAAACCCTCATTTCATGAGAACTTATTCTTATCAACTTATGGTGGTGATTCTTTGTCTAATATAATATTTTACCTTGATATCACCTATCTAAGATACATTCTTGCCACATATGCTTCTAGATGTTTTGGTTAAACTTATCATACTCACTGATTGCCATGTCAAGTTCCTACATTCTTATTTATCAGGTCTATGTACCATTTCTTTTAACATAGTAATCACTTAAATCTCGAGCATTGTGGAATTACCTGCTGTGCTATTAGCTCATAATATGATACACCATTTTTTAGGTTATAGGAGACGGGTGTGGAAGAGAACGAGCACGGGGCTGAGCAGTAATGTGATGGACTAGGGTATTTATACCCATTAAAGCTCCATAACCAAGTTCGCCTCCCGCGATCGGACCAAAGTCTCGCCAGGGATATCTCACACGTGTCCAGAAAGAATATGAAAGACAACCATACAGTACAAGACACAAGAAAGTCATGTGCTCATACCTGCATATAACAATTTACATCTGTCCCAATACATTATTACATGTCCAATTAAAAAGTACAACTACCTGGGGTATACCCCGAGGGAGCACAAGCTCACGCAACACAACTACAACACAACTGCTGGTGGTACAAGTTTGCCACAAGCTTCTCCACATGCCACACAAACGGCAAGCCCTAAAAGAGACTGTAGGGAAGTGAGCCTCAACAAGTCACAGGCTCGGTAGGGGCTACCTAAAATAACACAGAAACTAAGGAGACCTCAACCCAGATGGTCTCACTGGCAACACCGACGGCCAAACCATTTCATGCACATAACATTCATATGTAAACTGTAATTAAATGTAAACACATTAAATATTCACAACCTCGGAAAGTAAGAGGGAACAACAGGACTAGCTCCACACCACTAGTCCGCTCAACAACAGCAACGCCTAGGCCTCAAGCCTCACAGGCAAACCACAGTCACGACCAATCACCTAAGCTATAAGCCGCACAGGCAAACCACAGCCTAGGCTATAAGCTTCACAGGCGAGTCTCAAGTACGTGGGTAATAGGACTACTAACCAAAAGCTGGTCCTTTATACCTCAAACCACAAAACGTCGGAAGCCACACACAGGGTGGTAGGGCTGGCTACAACGGCCAAGCCATCACACACTAAAACCATATACGGAAGCTTACCCGAGGAAGGGAAAAGCACATCGAGTGGCAGGTCACACCACACGACCTCCACGAAACACAATTCCACGTCAACACCAGGAAAGGCTGGTATTTGACGTACCACCACAAACCAATTACCCACACGGGGTACAAATACCTATTAACACAAGGTACCAGCACGGAAACCGCAAGTAAACCAGTGTCGTAACAGGGCACACCATAGCGAGCTAAACCACATTTGGTGAGTCAACACTCACCAACCTAACCAAAACTATGCCACCACTCGGGCACACCACAAGCTACAACCGTAGTCACAACTGTGCCAACACCAGGGCACACCTCGAACGGGTCAAACCTCGACCACAAGTCACAAACTCACGAGCCACAGCCAGTGGCAAAGCACGAGTTGGAAAGGAACGACGCCACCACACGGGAACATACTACTAGCTGATCAGGCCAGTATCCAACCCGGACAACACAACACAAGAACAACCTCTCAGTCTCGCAGTCACAAACGGAAGGCCCAACTACCGCTCCACGAGAACAAGTCAAACAACTGTGGAGACCAACCAACACCACACCTGCAGACACACAGCTACAGGTCCATGCCTGGCACCTCTAGGGTCTCTGGCCGGAGAACCCTAAAGTGAGGCACTGGAAAACAGGACTAGCTGGGGACCAGTGACGTCTACTGGTGTCCGTACCCCCACTATGAGCGCGCTACAAGCGACAAAAGGACGAACTCAAAGAAGTCGTTGTCCTAATGTCATCTTTCCCTCAGCCGGACGTACAACTCAAACAAAGGAGTGAGGGAGTCTAGGAAGATGACACAGACCTCGACGGTACACACAGTACCAGGACCAACCCCAAGCACAACAAGTACAAATGCCTGGCTCACAAAGAACCTGGGATACCCAACTAGAGAGGCATTCTGGAACAGGCGCCGGACCACCACACTTGGCAAGCTCAAACCACGATATATACACAAACACTTTCTATCACCAATCACGGTACATACGTTAGGAATAGCTTGTTCCATCCACCCTGTGACTTACAAGCTAACATACACAATCACATACATAAACCATATTAATAATAACCCACGACCTGTCATCGGTCACCTTGTCACCTCCACTGCCAAACTAAACATAGAACATGATAATCACGTAATAATCATACTTATACTTTACTAATTATCCATCTAGGATAATATATAAAAGATCCTAAAGGATCAAGGCTAGGTTCAAACGTGAACCTCACCGCCACAACACCACAGACTAACCACAATAATTAAGATACAATAAACACAATGACGTACAATGTGCCATGCACACACAAACCACATGCACAACATCCAAACCACGTAGACACCACGTGTATAATACACCAGCCAGGTGCACCACACGTCATTCACGTAAACAACATGTCCAACACATGGACAGCACGCTCTATGAGTGTTACAGGTGCCAACGCACCACATATACTACGTAAACACCAAGCCGATTACGTACATAACACATTAACCACGTAAAACATGCCCACCTCGTGAGCAATACGCTCCATGAGCGTAACAAGTGCACTGGCTCCACCTGTCATTGCCATGCACAACAATTACCAATAATCAGATAACCACAACACTGAAAACATGCATGCCCGGACCTCTCAACTGAGGTTGTGACTTGGGGCAAGGTCGCCTTCAGAATGCGACCCCCGACATGTCGCCTTCAAAATCATATCGTGACGGAACGACATGTCGCGTTCGAAACACTAACGCGACGGAGCAAAATGTCGCATTCAAAACATGAACGCGACGGGGCACTTGGTCGCCATCAGAATGCGGCCCTTCTACATGTTGTGTTCACAACATGAACGCGACAGGTCGGGCTGTCGCATTCACAATGCGACACCCAGAGCCGTCGCCTTCACATGCGAAAACCCTAATCCGGGAGGAACTCCACAGATCACCATTCCAGACCATTCAAATCATGATTAATTCTCATTTTACATGCTTTAATGGATACCCTAGCATGGTATCTACTGTTTGTAAGCCTTTAAACGAGCTAAACAGGCGCCACATGCAATCTAAACCACAAAACAAGGTAGAACTCCTACCTTCGCGAAGAATGCGAAAACCGAAGATCACTCGGCATTTCCCCCGCTCCACGCGACGTCCTCGCGGCGAGAACACGCCCCACGCATCTCTAGAACCTTGAATCGCCTAGAGAAACCCGCAGCAGCTCCCCCTGGTCGAGCAAAGCCTATGGAAGCTCTGTTCGGCCGGGTTCCTTAAAAACGCATTGCAGTTGAGAACACGACGTAGCCTTACGTCGCAACCTGAATGCGATGTAGGCGGCCGTCGCCTTCTCAAGCCCGACGTCAGCAGGCCGCCCAACGCGCGACGCATGGCACGCATGCAGACGTCGACTGCTCAACGGCGGTAACAAGAACGCGACCCCGGGGCCGTCGCGTTCAGAACACGATGCATACCCCTGTTGCGTTCACAGGTAGAAAACATGTGAGCGCTTTGGGCCCAATCTGACAACCCACCAAGCCTCACAACACGCGTAAACACCTGAAACTCAAACTCATGGGCCACACATCGGCCACCAAACCCGCTAAACACTGATCCTCGAAGGTCTGAAAAATGCGCGACATTATAGTACTATCACCTAAAAAGAATTGTCGTCCTCGACATTCAACACAAATCACGGCAAACCGGACTATCACCTAAAAAGAAACAAAGTCGTACACAGAACATTAGGATACACTTCTTCTACATTTTCCTTTCAAACCATTTGTGCTAACTGATTGATCTGTTTATTTCCTACTTGTTCTGTTTTCTCTTTCTCTTTAACACATTTCATAACTGCTTTATTCTGCGGATTCCATCTATCAGTCTTTATCTCTCAGCCATAGGCAATTCTACCTTGCCGGTGGTGTTTATCTCTTTGGACTCAACCTGCTTCCACATTTTATGGGCTGTGTTTGCAACATTTCTTTCTGACCATCTTTCCTTGCTCAAATCCTTTCACTTTATTCTGCTACCTTTGGGTGCTCTACCACACTAATCCTTGCCTAAATTCTTGGATTGCTCGGTACCATTTCATTATCTTCTTATTACTATTAGTCGTTACTTTACTTATCTACTCTCATATTCTCAATTATCTGACCTGTGGGTTATGGGCCCACCACGCTTCCACTGCACCACTCTAATTATATTAATATCTGACAGAATATTTCATAAATTCTGCTTCCACTATCATTTACAATTGTTGTATACTTTCACTATTACTCTGATTCTTGCTAAATTCAATACTAATCATTTTTGCCTTTCAAATCACTTTACTTAATCGATCAATACTAGAAGACAATATCAAAATTCTAAACTACTTTTCTTTAATATTTCAATTCTGATTGTGCCACACATTTTAAAATATGTATTCTGCCATATTACACTATTGACATACTTTGCTTTAATATTCCCTTTTGGCTTCAATTTACATCCTCCGGCTAACTAACCACATTACATTTATCATCTCTCATAACATTTGCCTTCATTACTACAACATTCTTTTCTTTTTGTACTTGACAATTCCAATTCCATTCAGCCATACTCGGATCTGCACACTATTCTTTAACTGTCCTGCCCTTTTATTCTTACATCAAAATTAAAATACTGCCTCGAAAAAAAAATATTTCTGCTCAAACTAAACCACTTTCTGGGTGCTGCCATGCAAACTTTTACTGATTACTTTCTCAGTCTTTCAGCTATATCGTTTCATAATCCATCACACTCTTTCTTTTCCAGATCAATAATCTGTCATTAAACATAAAATCTTTCTGCAAAGCATTCTTCATTGATAGCTGCCAAAGCCATAATCTAGAGCCAATCTCTTCAAATTCTATAACCAACTTTGTCTGATCTCTCTATTCCACTTAGCCTAATATTGCTTAACTGCTTCTTAGCTCATCCATTTCTTTCTATTCTGACCCACATAACTCTATTTTACTCTGAACATTCTTAATCTTAGCCTCAATCTTTTTCAAACACAAACTTTACATCTTCTCTTCTCGAACTATGATCAATTACTAAACAACCATAACCTTATCTGTAACATTGCATTCTTTAACAAGTCATTCTATGCAATTCTCATGAAGTGTCACTTTCCAGACCGGTATCTTCCTTATGGGGTCGTCAGAAAAGTTCCACAGTGCACTGGTCTTTCTTTACCCTTTCTTTGCTTAATTGATCATCTCTGCTCAGTCCTCTGATTATCAAAACACCCTTATCCTCATCGGACTATCACAATTCTCTGCTCTTCTATTTACTCGTACCTTATCCTAAACACAATGACTGTCTCTGCCACAGTTCTCAATCACAATTTATGCATTCAACAATCCTGATCACACTGCTCTATTCCTCGTCATAACGATGTTCTTTTGCTATTTATATTCCATCACATCCTTATCTTATACCTATCTCTGCCATATCTGATCCTCACTAAAACAAGCTCACTAGATTCCATAACTGAATCCACTAGTCCCTTCTATTTCTGTAATAGAGAACCTTTAAACTGGTACACCGGTGTAACCATATCACCAACCATACCATTCCTTAATAACCACTAACATCTGCCATCTCTAACAGCTGCCATTCTAACAAACAATGGCACACAATTCATAAACCAAAAACTCACGTAAAAACCACACTGGAAATCACATAAAACCATAGACTTACTACCAGCAGTAGACATTAAACCATGTCTTGGGACATTGTAACCTCAATGTCTTTTCATATTCTAACTGAAACATGCTCTGATACCAACTGTGACGGACCAGGGTATTTATACCCATTAAAGCTCCAACCAGGTCCGCCTCCCGCGATCGGATTGGTCTCGCCAAAGATATCTCACACAGTGTCCAGTAAGAATATGAAAGACAACCACACAGTACAAGACACAAGAAAGTACATGTGCTCATACCTGCATATAACAATTTACATCTGTCCCAACACATTATTACATGTCCAATTAAAAAGTACAACTACCTGAGGTATACCCCGAGGGAGCACAAGCTCACGCAACACAACTACAACACAATTGCTAGTGGTACAAGTCTGCCACAAACTTCTCCACATGCCACACAAACGGAGCCCTAAAAAGACTGTGGAAGTGAGCCTCAACAAGTCACAGGCTCAGTAGGACTACCCAAAATAACACAGAAACTAAGGAGACCTCAACCCAGAGGGTCTCACTGGCAACACCGACGGCCAAACCATTTCATGCACACAACATTCATATGTAAACTACAATAAATGTAAACACATAAATATTCACAACCTCGGAAAGTAAGAGGGAACAACAGGACTAGCTCCACACCACTAGTCCGCTCAACAACAGCAACGCCTAGGCCTCAAGCCTCACAGGAAAACCACAGTCACAACCAATCACCTAAGCTATAAGCCGCATAGGCAAACCACATCCTAGGCTATAAGCTTCGCAGGCGAGTCTCAAGTACGTGGGTAACAGGACTGCTAACCAAAAGCTGGTCCTTTATACCCCAAACCACAATACGTCGGAAGCCACACACAGGGTGGTAGGGCTGGCTACAATGGCCAATCCATCACACACTAAAACCATATACGGAAGCTTACCCGAGGAAGGGTAAAGCACATTGAGTGGAAGGTCACACCACAAGACCTCCACGAAACACAATTCCACGTCAACACCAGGAAAGGTTGGTATACGACGTACCACCACAAACCAATTACCCACACGGGGTACAGATACCTATTACCACAAGGTACCAGCATGGAAACCGCAAGTAAACCAGTGTCGTAACAGGGCACACCATAGCGAGCTAAACCACATTCGGTGAGTCAACACTCACCAACATAACCAAAATGTGCCACCACTCGGGCACACCACAAGCTACAACCGCAGTCACAACTGTGCCAACACCAGGGCACACCTCGAATGGGTACACAAACCTCGACCACGAGTCACAAACTCACGAGCCACAGCTAGTGGCAAAGCACGAGTCGGAAAGGAACGACGCCACCACACGGGAACGGACTACTGGCTGATCAGGCCAGTATCTAACCCGGATAACACAACACAAGAACAACCTCTCAGTCTCTCAATTACGGACGGAAGGCCCAACTGCCGCTTCACGAGAACAAGTCAAACAACTGTAGAGACCAACCAACACCACACCTTCAGACACACAGCTGCAGGTCCATGCCTAGCACCTCTAGGGTCTCTAGTCGGAGCACCCTAAAGTGAGGCACTGGAAAACAGGACTAGCTGGGGACCAGTGACGTCTACTGGTGTCTGTACCCCAACTACATGTGCGCTACAAGCGATGAAAGGACAAACTCAAAGAATTTATTGTCCCACTGTCGTCTTTCCCTCAGCCGGACGTACAACTCAAACAAAGGAGTGAGGGAGTCCAGGAAGACGACACAGACCTCGACAGTACACACAGTACCAGGACCAACCCCAAGCACAACAAGTACACGTGCCTGGCTCACAAAGAACCTGGGGTACCCGACTAGAGAGGCATTCCAGAACAGGCGCCGGACCACCACACTTGACAAGCTCAAACCACGAAATATACACAAACACTTTCTATCACCAATCACGGTACATACGTTAGGAATAGCTTGTTCCAGCCACCTTGTGACTTACAAGCTAACCTACACAATCACACACATAAACCATATTAATAATAACACCACGGCCTGTCACCGGTCACCTTGTGACCTCCACTGCCACACTAAACACAGAACACGATAATCACGTAATAATCATACTTATGCTTTACTAATTATCCATCTAGGATAATCTATAAAAAGACTAAAGGATCAAGACTAGGTTCAAACGTGAACCTCACCGCCACAACACCACAGACTAAGCACAATAATTAAGATACAATAAACACAATGACGTACGACGGCCATGCACACACAAACCACATGCACAATATCCAAACCACGTAGACACCACGTGTATAATACACCAGCCAGGTGCACCACACGTCATTCACGTAAACAACATGTCCAACACATGGACAGCACGCTCCAAGAGCACTACGGGTGTCAATGCACCACATATACTATGTAAACACCAAGCCGATTACGTACATAACACATTAACCACGTAAAACATGCCCACCTCGTGAGCAATACGCTCCATGAGCGTAACAAGTGTACTGGCTCCACCTGTCATTGCCATGCACAACAATTACCAATAATCGGATAACCACAACACTGAAAACATGCATGCCCAGACCTCTCAGCTGAGGTCGCGACTTGGGGCAAGGTCGCCTTCAGAATGCGGTGCTCTGACATGTCGCCTTCAAAACCATATCGCGACGAAACGACATGTCGCGTTCGAAACACTAACACGACGGAGCAACATGTCGCGTTCAAAACATGAACGCGACGGGGCACTTGGTCGCCATCAGAATGCAGCCCTTCTACATGTCGCATTCACAACATGAACGCGACAGGTCGGGCTGTCGCGTTCACAACGCAACACCCAGAGCCGTCGCCTTCACAGACGAAAACCCTAATTCGGGAGGAACTCCACGGATCACCATTCCAGACCATTCAAATCACGATTAATTCTCATTTTACATGCTTTAATAGATACCCTAGCATGGTATCTACTATTTGTTAGCCTTTAAATGAGCTAAACAGGTGCCACATGCAATCTAAACCAAAAAAAGGTAGAACTCCCTACCTTCGCGAAGAACGCGAAAACCGAAGATCACACGGCGTTTCCCCGCTCCATCGACGTCCTCGCGGAGAGAACATTCCCCACGCATCTCCAGAACCTCGAATCGCCCGGAGAAACCCCACAGCAGCTCCCCCTGGTCGAGCAAAGCCTGTGGAAGCTCTGTTCGACCGGGGTTCCTTAAAAACGCATTGCAGTTGAGAACGCAACGTAGCCCTACGTCGCAACCTGAACGCGACGTAGGCGGCTGTCGCCTTCTCAAGCCCGACGTCAGCAGGGCGCCCAATGCGCGACGTGTGGCACGCATGCAGACGTCGACCGCTCAACAGCGGTAAGAGAACGCGACCCCTAGGGCCGTCGCGTTTAGAACGCGACGCATACCCATGTCGTGTTCACAGGCAGAAAACCTGTGAGCGCTTTGGGCCCAATCTGACGGCCCACCAAGCCTCACAATGCGCATAAACACCTGAAACTCAAACTCATGGGCACACATCGGCCACCAAACCAGCTAAACATGGATCCACGAAGGTCTGAAAAACGCGCGACGTTACAAGTAAACGAGAGACACCCACTTTTCTACTTTTCTTTCCGCCTTATTGTATAAGCACTCGGTAAATACCAAGTGAAATGACTCTGACTGTGTAATATAAGACTGTTATGTGTACATGTAATATCATGTTTCCTTTTACCTACGTGTTGCTGCACTCGACTGGTGACATCTGTGTGCACTAGGTTTTCCGCTGCACTTAGGGCATCGCAGTAGGTTTGTTTTTTATTTTAAATATAAATTTAAAATTATTATTTAATTATATTAATATATAAATTATTCAAAATTAGAAAACAATTCAAGTGACCTCACTGAATAAAATTACTTTTGTTGTGTCGTTTATGGTGGCCTTTCATTCATTATTTTGAAGTAGTGCATGGGGAACCACAACCGGATTTCAAGTGGGATCCTTGCTACTTTTGCATTATCTCATTTGTTCTTCCCATGATCACTTTAAAGTGGTTGCGTTGTTATGGTCTCCAGCTTTAGATTTAGTTGTCAAGAACCTTAGAAAATCTTAAGTTATCAACCAAATAACTTAGAGCCAAGTATACATAATAGTGAGAGATTTAATTAAGTATGATACTAACTGATCTGGCTTGTTTTGAGTCTCACTAAATATATATAATCTCTTTACCTAGTTAAAAAATTAATAATAACGATTAAGGCCGTTATTAAATTAGAGAATTTTACACTAGAATCAAGATATATGTAATCAACTCAACTTAATTTCCCATCTCCATCTAATCGAATTATAAAGGTTGACACCAAGCTAAATGTGGGCTAACCACAAAACATCTGTTGTTAAAACAATGGGATAATGACATCGAACATGGTATTCAGCAACATGTAAATCAGTGCAAACCACATGGTAAACACAAAAAAAAGTAACATGTACATAGGCGCATCCCGAAAATAGAAATATAACATGAGATTATATATAATAAGCATGGCGATTACAGAATAATTAAGAACCGGAACAAGACTGTGGAGGCGTTCCAAATGGAACTCGCCTTAGAGAAAGTATCGCCCCCACTATACAGTGCGATTGGGGTCCGGCGACTTTCTTCCAGGTACAACCATGAGACACGGAATCGGTCCCGCACAAGATCGACTCCGTAAGACGAAAGCTACACGGGAAACCTAATCCTCTTCGATGAAAGGAAGGGCAAGAAACATGCATCGAATACCGAGAAGAGAGCCGTCGACAGCAAACACTGGAGAGCGACAGCGGAGGCGCAACCCGGACGGACGACGACGGAGACTTCGTCGGTGAGCAGTCCAGTGCAGCGAAGGGCCGAGAGAGAGAGTGGCAGCGCAGCGAGCGGTTCCTCCTCGGGGAGTCAAACGGCGTGTCAAAACTAGTAACTGCGATTAGGGAGACCCTAATCGCTATATGAGACACCCACGCCCGCAGGAGCTTATACAATGGGCCGGTTCAGGGAACCGGTCCAAACAGGCCAATCTCTCCAAGAAAGGGGGAAAACACAAAAATAAGAGGCAAAAAAGGTACCAAGACAAGCCGACAGGATCACACCATCACGCGCGCGCGCCCGCCCAGCCTTGCCCGGCCCAGCGGCGCGCGTGTGTGATATGATCCAACATACCCCCACCTTTGTCTATAAGACATAATCTCATGGACATTTGGGGTTATGAAGCCCTATATCTCCTTAGAGATTTCTCATGTGGGAATAAAGTTCTCATATGAGAGACAAGACTTACACACCTTTTTATACATTTTTACTTTATCAAACTTTTGTGTTTCTTTTCTCCCATTTTTAAAATTGCCGCTCCTAAAGTCACTTTTTACCCAACAACATCCACCAATCAAACCAGTATTAGTGAGGATTTCAATCATATGTTCGTACAATATGATCCGAAGAAACCACTCCCAGTAGAAGACACAGACGGGGCAAATCGGACAGCAGAGATCAGATCAAAAGGTGAAAGTCATGCCCCTTGCCGACATGAGGTGCGCAAACTCCTTAACTTTCATTATTTATTTAAATATTACACAAAATACCCCTTTCATGATTTCCCGATGCACATAAGGCAAAATGCACGGGCTCCAATTCCAACAAGGTTTGTGTTGTCACCGGTTAGATCAGCACCCAAACCCGATACACGGGATCTGAAAAGCACAGGAATGGTATTTGAACCTTCCAACGAGTTTAACATCAATCAAGTTATCCACGAGTACTAGTATTACCCCACTAAACAGTTCCCTTTTCAATTTGACATATTTAAAACTTATCCAACTATCTACATGTTAACTTATCCACCCACTGATAGGATAGAGTAACCAGACTTATCCTCTTAATTAGCTATCCTCATTTAAAGAAGACAAAATAAAAACATGCATTTCACTTTTTTTTTTATTTGACAACTGATCTTACACTCTTTTGTCACAAGTAATGTAATTAACATCAATCTTGTTTGACAGTTGTGTAAAAGGGCTTCACGTTAACATATATTTAATATTTTTAATAATTGATATTGAATATATAAAATTAATATTTTTAATAAAAATATACTACATTGATATTTTGCAAGTATTACGAAAATAGCTCGACTTTTTTTATGAACTATGGATATTGTACTTAGAAATCCTAGTACAACCGATGGCGGTGATGCGAACGACGGCGGCGACGAGGAGTCTCAGCGGGGCGATCCCGACTGACGTCTTGGTGTACGACAGAGCGAGAGAGTAGAGACAGAGCGAGAGAGGAGAAAAGAGAAGGGGGAAGAAGAAAAAGGGCAGAAATAACGACCAAATAATTCAGTTGTTATTCAGCCCCAAATCCCGCGACATTCAGCGATCGAAATAAATTCAATCACAAACACAGAGACCAAATTGTGACCGACTAGAATTCGGTCACTAAAGCCATATATTTGGCGCGTTTAAGGATGAAATCATGTGACCGAAAAAATTCGGTCACATTCGGTCTCAAATATATTTGAGACTGAATTGTGGCTAAAAGAATTCAGTCACAAAATTAGCGACCGATCTACGTTTCGTCACTATGTAGTCTCTATATTTGAGACTGAATTGTGATCGAATTACTTTGGTCGCAGGATTTCATCCCTAAAAGTGTCAAATACATGGCCTTAGTGACCGAATTCTAGTCGGTCACAATTCAGTCTCTATATTTGATATCGAAATATTCGATCACAATTCAGTCGTTAATTGCGAATGAATGGTGACCGAATAGGATTTGGTCACTAACTAGGAGTATTAGTGACTGACTTTTTTAGTTACTATTCGGTCTCGATCTGAGATTGAATAGTGACCGAATATTTCAGTCTCCAATATTGTCGCTTTTTCTTGTAGTGGGTTAAGATCTCGGCCGTTATGCGAGCCACGTTCTTGGGAATCCCACGGACACGTTGTGCTCCGGGTCGGTTACGACTGAGCTACTACTGTCGGCCCAAGGGGTGTAAAGAGGTCGGTCTAGCCAACATAAATCATCGGTCTAGATGATGCTAAGATCTTTGGTCCAAACCACGTCAGGACGCCGGCTCTAGCATTTTGGGAGGTCGGCCGAGCCAAGGCTCCAACCGACATGTGGGAGCTCTCCGTGTCAGGTTCCAAAGTCGAAAGAGCAAGGCAAGTGAGAACACCATGGGACTAGATTAGGACCCAACACAAGATAGATCTGCCAGGTGTCCCACTCTCCCAACCATAAATACTCAAGCGAACGACAAACATTGTCCTAGGTCATCATTCCTTGCTCAGATGAGGTATGCCAAAGAAGAGAGTCTAAAAGATAGCATCAAACCCTTTTAGTGCACACAACACCACAACTAAATCCTGTTGACACACAAAGTGCAAAGGTACACAATATACATGAGATATCTGACTAGTAAGGTATTGGACAATTCACATAACATCTATACCACCAAACTCGATAGAAAACACGTTGCAGAAGCATTTATAAAACAACGTTATACCACGTGCAAAAACCCCGACCACTGCCTGCAATAATCTTAAATGTGCCATACATAGTCATTACGATTATGCTCCTAGAAGACAGATGCATAGGTGTCAGTGTGCGCAACAAGAACATGCGGCACGACTTGGAAACCCGAACGCGTCATCCTCTCAGAATGCGTTCAACCACAGAATGTTGAAACTTGCATATCAGTTCAAAAATTACCTCCAACCTGCATTTTCACTTCATATATACACACATTGCACAACTACAGAACTGTAAGAGACATTCTGAACTGCTTAAAAACCATCAAAGAATCTCCTAAACATGATACTAAATGAATTAAATCCTATATTAGCAAAATGACGGCTGCATGTACAATCTGGAGTTCGATTCCACTACCAAACCGTCAAAACCAACCATAAAATTAAGCCTCAATCACATAGTAAAATAGCAAAAGAAGTACGAAGGAAGGAAGCCACCCTATCAAAAAAAAAAAAAGGAGAAAAATGACCCGCCGTTGTTTTCTCGTGATCTAGCTACCTTCTCCGAACCAAAACCAATCCAAATCACTCTAGGCAGTTGAAAAATCACAAAATCTACAAAAATCTCACTCTGATTGAAACAAAATAAAAATGCACTAGAATCAGAGACGCACGTTCAGGTGTCGTCCTAAGAAGCCGCGTTAAAAGTTAAGCACCACGCAATCCCACTGGAGAACTGCCGCGTGTCATCCTAAGTTGACACGTGTTCTAAACACCCGATCAAACCGACTTCACGCTAGAAACATAAACTCGTCATCATTCCCGCGGACGTGACCAAGAAACTTAATAAGTGCGCCTTGCTGGAGAGGCGATTCCGCAACGCACCTTCCACCTCATGCGCGCCTTAATAAGTCGCATTAATTGTACTCAAAAGAAAACGACTCAAGATAGAAACCCAAAAAAACGCAGAAACTTTGGGTTCTCCGATCCAAACAAACACCACAACTGACCAAACTATGGCAAAAACACACACACACACACACATACACGTGCTATTCAGTGGCCAAGCAACATGTGTTAAGACCCAACACGAAGAATTGGAAAATCAAATACGCTACAGCTTTTGCTAGTCATATTAGTTAATTGAGTTTGTTGACTCCGTAAAAAAAAAAAGAAAAAGAAACGTGGCCGTACGTAGCAGCCCTGCCAGTTTTTTACTACATTTTAGAGGATGATCTCATTTTCCTTTTTTTTTTGACAGTACATTAAAGGATGATCTCGCCCCGCCTTGTTCGTCAGTCTGTCTTCGTTACAACCAGATGTGAATCAGGGTTTTCATATTATTAGTACGATTATTTAAGACGCTGAGAATTAAGAAAAATATATATATTTAATATTCACACGAAATAAAATTGATCTAATTAAGAGAAAGGTCTTTGTGCACGGACGGACGTGCAAATCCGCGCCAGGCACGCGCGCGGGCGCGACCGCCCGTGCAAATGGCATTTCGCTCTAATTAATATCTCTTCTCGCTCGACGATGGGCCCCGCTTTGACGAAGGTTCCATATGAATACGTGGAACTTGTCTTCATCTGAAGGCAGACATGAGTGAGACACCTCTTTCTCAATTAAAAAATGTCACGCTTCTTCGGAATCCAGAGATAAGCGGAGCCGGCGCGGCGGCTACGGCTTCGTCGGAGCGCCGTGTTTGACTCCGGTTCCCAGTCAACCAACCGACTTCCAAGTCCAGGGGCCGCCGTGAGGAATTTTTATATGTTAGTAAAAAATATAGGAAATAGTAAACATCTAAGCATCTTATTATATGATCTTTTATTATATGATCCCTCTTGTAATAAGTATTTTTTTTTATATTTCTCTTATATTAATTCAGGAGGCATCGTATATACATATGGTTTTGAGATGCCAGCAGAAAGCGCGCATCTTACAGTTTTATACTATGGCCAAAGAAATTTGGTCCATCAACTTCCATTAGAAGTGGTAGGGAAGGAGTAGCTTAATTAGTTAATTAAATCCCTCCATTATGAATAATGTTCTTCTCGTTCAGTGATTAAAGTCTTCTATGTATATCAAAATTGTGAGATCCCAAATACATACCCTGTAAAGACCCAAGAATCCGATACCCAGAACCCTCCAAGTACCTGACCCTTGAGCCGCCACCCACGGATCCGAAGACCCGGAAGGGTTAGAAATATGTCTAGTGAGATGTACAACAGGTTACA
>JACBKR010001543.1:0-42610 GCA_014218235.1 Colocasia esculenta | reverse complement strand
TCTACTTCTCTTCATAATGAACTATAATTGAGTTAGACTAACTTAACTATCAGAGGGCCAACGTACAGGAGCACCTTCTCAAAATTAATAATCTTGCAAGTTGGGTTGTCCTTAGTTGGTGAAAGGTACTTATTCCCCAACTCAACAACTTAAGAACCATCATTTGTAGTAGGCTAGTCTCAAGTCCTGTAGGAGGAGAGAGCGATCCATTTATTCAAAAGGAGCTACTAATTAACAAGAAGATCCGCGTGAAGCAACCAACAGATCTAGTGGAGCTACCTCAACATACAGAGGCTCGGACAGGAATGAACTGAATGAGTCCCATATCAGAAATCGAGAGTATATTATTGAGCTATATATGTGGGGTTATGATCTATAAATTGTGAGATATTTTTTGAGAACAAAAATAAGCACATTTGGCTCAAAATAGATAATGCCTTATGTACATGTTGGATCGGACTGTGACATTCTTGCTCTCGAACTCTTGACTCGGATATTTGGAAGTCGACCCATCAACACTATGAAACCGAGATTGACTTCATCAATGTCTTTGCAGTATCTTCAACCAAGTCTCCTCGTATAATTGAAAGATGATATGATATTATGATCTATTCGTGCTAAATTTCCTTTCTTGGTCAAGAGTAAAGAGAAATATTTGCAGCGGCTGCAAGTTGTCCACCCTCAAATACATAGAGGTGGCTTCACAGTTTTCAATACATTGCGGGACCCACCTCTTTATGTGTAAGGTAGACAAAGTGCAATCACCCAAGGCAGCTAGTACTGCAAGTAAGTGCAACTCAAGATTAAATTCCCTAGAGGTGGCAACTAACATTATTCCCCGCCCAAGGGATCCAACTTAGTCCGTCGATATTCTTCCATTTTTGCCCATTTGTGAAGAAAAGGGAAACATAGAGAAAGAAATAAAGAAATACTGACAAGAGGTAGCCTTACAATAAGCTGAGGTGGATTGCAAAGACTCGCATGCACATCAGAATGACGCCCACATAATGAAGCTTTGAAATGCCATACTTAAATTACTGGCGTATAATGAGGCACCATGAAGGTGGCGTTCACCACTAAGGGTCCGTTTGGTTGTATGTAAAATAGTTTCAGAGGAAAATAGTTTTCCACGGAATAACTTTTCCGTGAAAATGAAAACGTAATTGTCTATTTGGTTGTTAGGAAAATATAAAGTTGTATGGAGGGGTATAAGATTTTATGATCCACTCAAATGAAAGAGAGTCATATACTCTTGTGTACTAACATTATTCATCAAAATTTTTATTTTATTTTATTTTTTATATTTTAAAAAATAAAAAATTAGATAACTATGAAAAATAAGTAACTTTGACAAATATAATTTAAAGTAGGAGAAATAAAATAAAAAGCACAATTTGAATGAATAGTGTTTTATAGATATTTTAATAAAAATAAAAATTAATTAACTAATGAAAGTAATTAAATTTGATAAAGACTTTTTAAATAAGTAGAAAAAAATAAAAATATAACTCATGTGAATAGTGCCTAAACGGTTACTGTAGCAGCAACAGTACCCTTTGGAAAATGGCATCCGGGGCAAAACCGTGGATGCCAAAATCCAGATTTTTTGGGACACACTTTTCCAAATTTCAATTTTCAGTGGTACCAAATGGTATAAAAACTACAATTTTCCTGAAAACCATTTCCTACCTCAACTTTTCCCCTCAAACAAACAGACCCTAAATTGAAAACTATTTCCAAAATATAATCAAAATTCTTTTTGGTACTAGCATCTTGACAACATCTGCAAGTCCTGCAATCCACGTCCAAATGATGCCCATATTAATGAATCTTTTAATTATCATACTTACACTAGTGGCATGTAATGTGAGGCACCATGAAAGTAGGTGGAGTGTTAACATGTTTCTCAAAAAATTGAAAACCACCTCCAAAATATAAATCAGATTTTGTTTTGGTGTTAGCATCTTGTGATCATCACTATTGATTAGCTTTGAAATGGGCTGGGCAAGGTCCTCCTTTCATGAAGAGCAGGCATAAAAGTCCTTTTGGTCCGTAAGTCAAGAGATTCACTGAAGAAGCTTATAAAAAGTACAGGTTATGATGACCAGAGGGCAGACGATTATAAACCCAGAATATATCAAATTTTCATAAACTCATTCCGCCGATGGTTAAAGATGAGAAGAAAGGCAAATATTCTGAAATGAGGAGGCCCTAATAATATGAAGATCACGGTTAGCAGCAGGAACAAAGAAGAAGTTCCCTTTCTATCTCAAGCCACTGTATTTTGTTCCTACGAAAAGTCTGGAAACAACCCAGATAGCGTCCACGTAGAAGACGATCCACACTGTTTCCCTTGGTAGCTATACTGTCCAAAAGCAATCAGGTGCTCCCGAGTCCTAGCTGCAACAAGATGAATATGTACTGGCTCCTTTCAACACTGCGTTACAGGAAAACCGATTTTTACAACAAATGCCCAAAGCAGAGACAAAAAATGAAGCCATGGAACAGTAGAAAGCACAAAGATGTGGGTATATATACACCCCAAACGACCCAGAAACCAAAGCAAACAAACGAAGCATATGCACTAAAGGTCGCCAAATATATACACTTGCAGTATCCCTTTCAACATCAAACCAGTGGAGGATAACAGCTCACTTCCTTCCTGGGAAGAATCTATCCGCACAAACCAGTCCCCAGGAAAGTGAAATCATTATGAGGATGTATTTATTGCACAGGAGATGTAAATAAATGACGGCCTTCTAATGAGAGAGTGTTCACTAAAGCAGAGCCCATAAATTAGTTATTTCGCTAAAAAGTCTGGAGCACCCCAGACAATAGTATGGCCAGCACATGAAGCTACATGCTCACATGAGAAAAATGATGTAGGATGTTACACACACAAAGACTATCATAATTATCTCCTTTGGGCCATTGGGCTGTTTGATGACATCTCTGTTCCAGAAATCTGGTTCTCCAATGAAGTAAACATGAAGTTGCCAGAGAATATTGCCTCTTGTCTGTCCATTCAAAGAAAATCTTGGTTAGAGTGCAAGGACACCAAAGTACTGTTATGACAGGATTAGCTAAACGTACTCAGGAAGCTTGGATAGCATGGGAAACAAAAACAAGATATACTTAGTCTAGCCTAAGCTTACCAGTCAGTGACAGGCAGGTGGACTCCCTGCGAACATACCTCGACAACGCCTGGAACCAAAGTGCATTACACAGAATTAACGAACTGAAATGCATTGTACAAACAACCATAAACAGAGCTAATATATGCATATATTAGACTCTAGCATTCCCCAAATACTAAATAGATTGGCAGGAACTAGAAAGAAGGAATGACAAATGGACTAGCCAAGCAACAAAGATTCAAAAGGAAAAATGCCTTGACTGCATCTGCTGCAGCACCGTCTGGCATCGGAGAGCCATCATCAGCAAAAACATTCCTGGATCAAACAATGTTAAAAGCTTCAGGTAAGCTCAACAAGTTGTCTCCACGTGCAAGTTACAGGTTAATCAGTATGTTTAAATCAATGTATATATACACATACATATATATGAATCACAAATGCCAGTCAGGCTGCACAATTGGATATGCACAAGAAACCATGAGGTCACAATATTGACTCCCAGAATGGACATACATGCAGGGTGGATACTAAACCAGGTTCATGTGGGTTTTGATCTATGGACCGGGAGGGGGTGGGGTGTTTGGGTTTTGACCTCATCAACTTCATCTCAACTAATCATGGGAAACCTCAGTATGCCCACTTAAGGGTAAACGTTTTGACAAAAGCATAGCATTTACCATCAATTTTATTGCAAAAAGAGATAGTATAACCAGTAGGTGCCGAGGAGAGGTTCCTCTACCACCTAAATCAATAAATAATAAAGAAAGGCAAGTTTCAGAATTTTTTCATAACCCCTTTCACATCAATGTTATTTGAACAAGAAACAGAGCTACCCTTGGCAAGGAATTCTGGACCGGATTGGGGTATGGGATCAGACCCCCGATCCCGATCCGAATTGGATCGGATCAGCCGGGATCGACCACGATTGGGGAAATGGATTGGGGGGGATCGGCCAGGATTTTGTTTAATTACATGGGTTTACTGGATATGGCATGAGGATTTCTGGATCAGCCCATTTGGAGCAGATCGGACGGCTATGGCCGATTCCGATCTGGATCGGCCGATCCCTCAATCCATGACCCTTGGGGGTAGCAATATAAGGAAAATAGAAGAAAATAAACCTTACCTCCAAACAACATTTAGAAGGTCATCATTTTTAGCTTCAGTGCTCATTGCAGAATCATATGCAACAATATTCCCATAAAAGATCTTCTCTAGATCTTTCATCCATTTTGTCAATAGCAAATTAACCTGTAATGACGCAGCGTATGTTATCAAGTCATGAACATGTTGGATGCAAAAATGTCAAGACCTAGCAAAAAAAACGAAAAGACTTCTTTTCTTGAGCCCATCATTTTCATGATCCCTACATCATGAGAATCTTTTAAGGAAACAGTATAGAAGAAAACTTTTATGCAAACAGTACTTAGTAGCTGCAAAATAGCAAGATCTGGAAAAACATAGGCCAATCTAGTGTCTAAACGGCAGCTTTATTTACCTCCAATTTGTCTATTTCCCATCAGGTCCACAGGAAATAAACATTCTTTAAAGAACTGTTATTTCGTGGATGGGGCGCTACTACATAAAGCTGGAAAATTAGGCATCATAATTTCCACTAGGTTGAGGATACAAGAGTTAGTATGGCTACTGGGAGGTAAAGATGATGACAGTGGGGTATGCAAAGAAATAACAGGGTTCAAAAAAGAGGAAAAAGAGGAAGGAGAGGGAGAAGGGATAAATAAAACATATAGAAGGAGACAAAAGAAGGGTGGGTAGGGCTGTTGGGTCTGGTGCGTGACAGAAAGGAAAAAAGGAGAAAGAAGAAGAGGGAGAAGAAGAGAAGGGGCCGCATGATCTCTGGGGCCACAATGGCAAGCAGATGCATTACACATGGAAACCCTGGCCAGGCAGCACCTTCCATCGGTTGAACTTGTGGAGCTGCAGGTGCACGCTGGTGCCACAGGAAAGAAACCATGCAGATGCAGCACATAGGGTTGCTGCGGAAGGGGAATCTGGCTGGTGCTGAGCAGGTAGCACAAAGCAGGTCAACACGGCCAGAACTGCCGTCAGCCTGTCACCAGCAGTCTCACTCATCTTTAAACTCAGCACACACATGTTGTATAGAAGGCCTTGATATTCCAAAAACATCCACATACTCTAGATGCACAAACTGCTGTCAGCCTGTCACCAGCAGTTGCACAGTGGGCTCAAGGTTAATGACGAGTCCACCAATAGTTGATGCTGGCATTTGAATCCAAGAACTGCTGATTCTGAATAAAGATGCTGGGATCTACTGATCTACATGTCCAGCATAGTCATAACATAGTGCCCACATTGGTGGCACCCTTCCAGTTATGTGTCCTCTAGTAAACTACCTGTAGACGAGCCAAATCTGCTTTTGGTTAAGCTTGCAATTCCCAGTTGATCAAGCTTGATTTGTAGATTGAGTTGGATTCTCCGCAACAGCTGCTGGTGATTAGTTTCTCGGGTCCAATTAGTGCGCTCTGATCATGGTGCAATTTGGGACAAATAATATCCCATTCATGGAACCATGTTCATGAGTGCAATAACTCATCATTGTGTCAGCATTCATAAGCAAAATCCCAGCTAAGACACACTTAAAATGCTTGACAGGAGACTACAAGGGAGAAAGAGATCACATACTACAAGGGAGAAAGAGATCACATGGCATTTTTCTATGTACTTAATGGAGAATGCACCCTAAGGACCTCTTGCCACTCTTACCTGTCCTCCACAGGTGTCAAAGTCTCACCCTTAAACACCCCTAGCTTTATCCTTTATGGTTCTGTTACTCAACAGATTTATTTGGAACCTTACTGGGATAAGAGCCAGCTCAATAGCTATTTTATCACAGAAAAGGCTAGCAAAATAAATAAGAGAGAGGTGGGGGCATTGGCTGACATAAGAACAAATGAAAATCTCATCACAAACCCATTTCATGAGGATGAGTATACAGAAAAAGTACTTACACCGGCTCTAGAAACTCTGAGCTCTAAATCATGATTGTATATCTCATACAAATATTGACCAAAGTCCACCCCTTCATTTCCTTCTTCTTTCAGACGGCGTAGGACAAGCCACATATGGATTACAAGCAATGAAAATGTGGTTTTGAAAGTTTTCTCCAAGTGAAACACTGCACAGGTGTATGCATTGGCAGTCAGTTACAAATACAATGATGTTACATACAGGACAGAAAAACATTGTGCTAAAACTTAATTTATCATGAATAGTAAACTATGAAACAGTGTAGTGAGAGTTAATGGGGGAGAGTTCCCAATAATTGAGTTTCTTCCCTTAGGAGATGCAAAGCTTAGTATATCATGTTTCAGCTCAGCTGCTCAGGAAAAAAGTCACACTATTTTGGAGTCAACTGGTCAACATTCACATGGGTCATTCATCTCTTCTCCATGCATCTTTATCTTGTATGCATGTGGGTGCCACAGAAGAGATATAGGGCATGGTACCTTCTTGAATCCTATATCCTTCTCATGCTTATCTGTTTGCCAATGTTCCATCAAAGTAACAGCTGTCAGCACCCTTCTCTGTATTTTCCCTTCCATTCATTAACAAGTCCTCTGAATAGAGCATCCTTTCACCAATCTTCTTGTATTCCCTGTTTCTTTGAAAAAGTGCTGAATAGACTATTGTTCCAACTGAACACATATATAGAGGTCAGTCACCTGTCATCATGTTTGCCCTCTCTTGTTTGCAACATGTCAAGCTCACCAATCCATCCCCTTAGCAGTATTGTGGCATAGTCAGTGAATACTCTACCCTGCAAGACCAGTCCACAACACTGACATGAACTCATTGCCCACAATCCCTGAAATCACGTATGTTGCAACAATCAGTCTGTATCACAATTGGCCAAACTGTCCCACATAAACCTGGCTACTTCAATTTGTGGTATATTTTCATGTCAAACAGGGACTCATATCATGTAAGGGCTAAGACAACCAATATGAGGCGACCATGAAAAAGATGAGCAGATGCTGGAGGGTGCAGTTGAGGTTGTCATCCCTCAAGAGCCATCCTCTTATGTCGTATAAAAAAATTCTAGAGTCAGCCAACTCAGCTCATGAGAAGGCCAGGAAGAAACACTATGTTGGTGATTCTTTAATTGTCTTTTGATTAATGTATTATTTGAATACTTGAAACAAGCCTGCCTGGCTGTAATATAACCATGGAAGGCGGAATTGGCCGGTCCAGATTGGGATTGGCTGATTCCGGATTGGATTGGCCATGGCCGATCCATGCCAATCCGGCCGATTCCATGCCAGAATTGGCCTGATCCCGATTCCTGGGGCGATCCGATTCTGTTTTCCATGAGTATAATACAGGGATTCAAATAAAGATGGAAGCGACATGCCACCATCCACAGAATTACCTGAAAACCCAAACAGACAAAAGAAAGAAGGCTGGACAGAATTTAGCATGAAATTCTATGCCTTGCAATGCAAACATATGTACTACCTGTTCTTCCTGATTATTGATTCCTTTATCTACTGTTTCTACATCACCAATGTCCTCAAAAAATTAAGCTCAATGTACTTGTTCCACAGAAGATAAGTCCTTTTGAACTTCCTTCGTGTCCATTAACCCATTCTCAAAGATTTTCTTACTCTCTATCCTCATGAGAACTGGCATATGTCCCTGAAATGAGGTAAATATTAATTTCACTAAAATCTACTCCTTGACGTAGTCCAAAGATGTTATAAACTTCTACCACTATTATCACTTCTGACAAAGAATTAGATTATCATTTTATTGCCCAAAGAATTAGATTATCATTTTATTGCTTAATCCTGAATAGAAGCCTCTAGTACTGGCTATACTCTTCCAGCTCTTGTACTTCTGCACCTTTTGTTTTGACTTCATAATCTTAACCTTGTTTTCAACTCTCTATTCACTGTTATCTCTACCCAAGTCTATAGAATCTGTACCCACTAATTTTTTTTGATAACATGAAAATATCACCCCATAAATATATCATAGAACTGGTGGCTCTTTTTAATTTACTTGTCCACGAAATAGATATCAAGGTAACTTATGCAGAAGTATAGCAGTTCATTGGTAGTTTGTTGATTTTGAAGCCAATTTCACATTTGTACATGAAGAAAGGACCTACTGTCTGTATCTCCTCTATTGTAACCTTGAGATATAAGGCATTGCCATTGATGAATGGTAGCTGACAAAACTCTTGTATTGTAATATCTGGTGATCCCAGACACCGCCTGACAATTTAATAAGTTTCTGAAGTGTTTTACTTTCTTGTGATGTTGTGTTTCTTCTCATGTCATCATGTGTAATGCGCAGTTTGGTCTGTGTCTGCCAACTTATATCATGTATCTGAAATATGTGGCAGCAGCTGAGCAGAAAGTAGAACAGAATGAATTATGCTTATCGATCCTGCATCCAGACCCAGGTCTACAGTGTCTTCAATGCATGAAAAGAGTTTTAGTTGTCAGAGTGCACAACAGAAATTTAGTGGCTCTAATTTTTCCTCGAGAGGATTATGCCTATATGGTAAACTTTAGTCAACTAAAATACATAAGTAATATTGTAATAAATTGGTTCTATGGCAACTAGACATACAGCAGTATGACGATACCAAGAAAAAAGAGATGCCCCGGGGATAAAAAGAATATAACGTTGACAAGCCAATAAAATAATGTAAGAACACTGTTAGCTCTGTGTTATTTCAACTGATACAGATAGACTAGGCATACCGTCATAAATGGCAGGCCTATCGACCTGTGTGATGACACGCTTATACAGCACATTTGCTCCTCTAATGGATTTGCTCTGTTTACTGTAAAATAATAATAGCTTGAGCATTATCTGCTTGATGCCTTCATATTGTGGTTCCTCTATTCTCAATGGTGAGTCAGGAGCTAAAGCCAATGAACCAGGCTTAGACCAAAATAGAGCATTCAACCTAACCTGTTCAAAACATACCAGTCGTCATCTTCTGATAATATAGATCATATCTGGTATGGCCAAGAAGAGTGCGGGAGAGATAGGAGACAAAAAGGACTATCTAAACTCTGTATCCAGAATGCACATAGAACAAGGCAACAGGAATGATGCTGCAGACTAGTAGTCATATGTTGTTCTAGGATTCTTAAAGTTCCAAGTACACTGTATAAAACTACTACTGGCAACAACATCTCAAGGTAGCTTTTAAGATGAGGCAGTTCTCAAATTACTTCTTCAATGAGAATGACCTATAATATTTGAAAGAAGATCATGTGCTATATTTTCTGTAAAATTGCCTTCACAGATTATATAGTGGAAAGGAATTTCTGACAATCCTAAATTCTTATAGCCGTAACGGCTTTCCTAGGGCAATAACATGAACAAATGTAAGAGGTTCTAATGAAGCTGCAAGTATTATATATGGGATTGACAAACTGCAAGCATTTATACATGATTGACTTTTGGGAAATTCCAAACTACCCATTACATAATTTGTTACTGGTGGAAGACATACCAGGATTCTAAGCAAAATGTATGACATGGGGGCAAAATCGATAAATGAAAATCATTTTGCACAGTCGCACATAAAGATAAGTCCAGCTGACGAAGTCCCAAGTCCTACTCTAGAGCTTCCTTGATGCAACATCTGCAGACTTAATCCAAACTTTCACAATTAATCGTTTCTCTTCGATAGCTCAACGTCAGTGGAGGCATAACATGGAACAACAAAAATCTTATGAACTAAACGGTCAAATGAACGGAACATGGGAAAACGATACTTCTGATCTAAAATATCATCTAAATATTACAGAAGATGGAATCCAACCAGAGCAAAGAAAAAGAAAGCCTTTTATTATGTGACTACATATAAAAAACAGAGAACATAAAAACCATGGCGTTCACTAAAATGAGAATTAAGCGGTAAAGAAAAGCTCTCCGGAAGCACGCAGTACTTGACAACCAATCCCCAACACCACGTATGCAGGACCAATCTATAGATACCCATAGACATCAACAGCTACAGATTAAGAAAGTAGAGAAAGAAAAGAGCGAGGATTCAGTATTACACACGTCGGGCTTACGGGAGGAGCCCTTCGGAGCCAAATCAGGAGCCGCTGCTGTGCCGGCGGCGGCGACTTTAGAACAGTTGCGGAGGAGGAGGAGCTCGCTGAGACCGCCCTTGCCTGGGCACTCCACAATCTTCGTCGGGCCGAGGGTGTAGAGGCGGGAGGCTGCCCTCCCACACCTGGGCAGCATTGCCCCCGCCCCCCTTTCTGCGATCGCAGCGACGGCGAGTGGGAGGGAGCGGAGCCACGACGAGCGATCTCGAGGAGACTGGGGGGTGGGTTTTGGAGCAGGCCTACATCGGGTCGAGGTTGGCTCCGCTACGGGCGGCCGCGAAACGGGCCGGAGCCGGACGCGGAATCCAACAGGTCTCAATCCGATTGGATTTTTACGTCAACACCCCACTTTAGTTAAACATTTCTGAAAATGCATATTACATTTATATTCGCCTGCATATCCTTACTAAGTGAATTATTCGTCATGGGAATCCGAATAAACTTCCATTAGAATGCCTATATAACGTCCCTATTTTCCCACGAGATTTTGATGATTTGTCAATAAAATGTAATAGAAGACTAAAGAGACATATATGTTATCAATTCACAGATACATGCATGTAAATTTTTCTTAAGAAGGGTATCTAATCAAAATATTATATTTGTTTACTCCTCTTCCACAGTTCATTCTATTTATAGGTGGCAACATAGTAATTCATCGGATTAAATCAAATTAGATCATGTTACAAATAAGATAACGACTAATTTTATGTAATTCTAATCATAGTTGGCTGCGCCGCACTGTATCGATGCGGTATGGCTAGATGATATTATGTCAAAAACTCTTCAATTATCGACATGGTTAGACACGATATGTATGTATGATGCCTTTATTTATTATTTATTATTATTTTTATAGATTTGACTAGAGATTTTTAGATGTACTAGTGCAATATGATATAGTACACATCCATACAATATCATACTAACGTAAATATAATATAGTTAGATTGCGCAATACATCCAACCTCGATTTTGATCTTTATTTTTAAGAAGAAATCTAATCCATCAAATTAATTATAGGGTTTATGACGTGGTTCTGACTTGTACTCAACTCCATCAAATTGGGTCAACATAATAAAATAAAAAATCATGGATCAAATTGTGAGATAAGTTCAAGTTAAATAATTTGATTTATGAAATAAGAGAAATACTTACTATACCTTCTACCCGTACTAGAATTTGTTTGTCATCCTCAAAGTCATCACAGCTGGTTTTGACAATTTCATAGATATGAAAAAGTATATATACAAATATGCTAGTTGAGAGGGCTGAACACGCCAAAACTCCAAAAGTGGGTCAGTGAGGGAATCAAGATAGCGGAGCCACGCTCCTGTTCTACCAGCGTTTCCCGGAGCTCTTCCACAGCTCCGAGGAGTTGGCTCAGCGTTCTAGATTCTCGCGCAAACGGAAGAACAGATGTTGGGGTCAGCCACGAGCTCCCGCTCCTCCTCGGCTTCTCTCCCATGTAATCTTCTGTTCCGTCCATACTTTTGTGTGTTTGAAACCTCTTGTGACGTTGGGTTGGTTGTCTGGGTAACTTTCTCAAACCCATGTTCGTTTCTCCCCCGCGTCCTCCTTGGATTCTTTGCACTGTGCTTCCGTTTGAACAAGGAGAGTCTTGATTGTGGTGAAAAGGGTCTAGAGGGAAAGAACCCTTCAGCAGATGCCGTGGGTTTGCTAAAAATGCTCCCTTTTTGCAAATGTTGCCCCCTGACCCTTATGCTGCGCAATTAGTTTAGGAGCATTGTGGGAGATACTGATGTCCCCCTCTCCACTGGGAAACATATATCTCATGCTCAACTGGATTTGTTTGATTTTTCTATGCTATTGCAGGCAGAAGTTTGCCTATTAAGATTCCCGCTGTTGATTTTGTTTCCCAGAGGAAGCGAGGAGAGAGGTAATCGCCGGCCACGATTCTGAATGTACCTCATTTGGCTTTGGTTTGTCCATACTCTGGTTTGTCCGTGCTCAGTCTTATCTGACATTAATTTCATCCTTTTTTTGGTGGCAGTGATTGGGAGAATGATCGAAGGGGCGTGAATTTGTTGCAGTTTGATGAAAAGCAGTGTCGCAGGGGTTTCCTCATGTTGTCTTTGGTTTCTTCTGGCTTCGTGGTTGCAGTACCTGCCGAGGGGAAGACAAAAAATAAGAGCAAATATGATGAAAGGCGCTTGCTTGAGCAGAACAGGAAGATACAAGAAGCCAATAATGCACCTCTAGACTTCCCAAATTTTATTAGAGAAGGTTAGTTCTTAAGCCTCTACTTTGTCAGGCACGTAAGTGGACAGTAGATATTGTTTTGCAACGGGATTGTGGAAAATTGTGTACTGTCAATGTCATTCTAATATGGATGAGATTCAGAATGAGCATATATATATATATATATATATAGACATTGGAGCAGCCAAGATTGATGTGGAGGAAAATAGACATTGATGATTTGGACATACATCTTTCTCCAAATTCAATGCCAAGAAGAGGATGCAACCAAATTCAAGTGAAAGAGAGTAAATGTTTGGGCAGCTCCAAGTTGAGGTGGTCTCATGTAATGAAAAGGACACTTTTTCTAGGCTTATCTACAATATGGCATTTGACGGAATAAAAGTTTCGTTGAAGATTCATGTAACTGATGTGAAGTAAAGTGTTGCTAATTTGAAAAGGATTCATTGAAATTCATTCCTGACTGGGAATTCATCTTTAAGTAATTTTATCCTCACGGCATCTAGATGCAAGGTCATACAGAATTGGACAAGAATCCAAAAGTCAAAGTGGAAGCACAGATTTCATCCAATAGCACTTAAATAGTTAAATGTATCACTTCTCTCCATGGTTAGATGACTTGTTTCATCGCCAATCAGCATTTGTGGAGTATCAACACTTAGTCCTGAGTCCTTAGTTAACAGGGGTGCATTAGTCAAAATTTTGTTAAATAATTCCTGTACACCCAAGTGTACTATCGTGGTTTTCCATTCTCATTTAGATACCTTCCCCCCCCCCCCCCCCCCCCCCCCTTTTTCATTATACATTTTCCTGTGGCCTATATTTTATAGGTAAGAGTAAAAAGCCATAGCATAAAGAAACCTAGTCGCACTGAATGATGGTTTCCAGACAATGCAAAAGAAATTTACCCCTTTTCTCATTTACATTGTGTTCTCCTTGTATATTATCCCATATTTCCCTCAGGGTAACATTTTTTGTGCATCCATTAGGGTGAAGATGTATCGACAAAATTTCATATAGCAGAAAAACTAATAATTTTGTTTCATTATGTTTCAGGATTTCAAGTTAAGGTAGTTGCCTCTGAAAAGTATGTAAAGCGTGACTCAGGACTTATATACGTGGATATAGAAGTTGGTAAAGGTGATTGCCCAAAGGATGGTCAACAGGTTTTTTCTTGCATTTTCTTGATATATGATCTTATTTATGATGATTCATTGATTTCTTTCAAACATTGTTTAGCCCCATATTGAAAATCTATGAGAGTTTCACCTCTATATATGTAAAGGATTCCCTCAACTTAATGCCTAGGTTTTGGGTTAGAGTTCGAGCCTTTAACATGGTATCAGACCGGTTTATCCATTGGATTGTCTCTCCATATGTGAACACTTGTGTTGCACCCAAACTGGTTGGTTCAGCACGAAGGGGGGTGTTGTGGTTTAGTCCCACATTGAAAATCCATGGGAATTTCACTTCTATATATATAGAGGATTCCTTCAACTTAATGCCTAGGTTTTGAATTAGAGTTTGGACCTTTAACACAAAGGATAATTATTTTATCTGCCACATGGTTGACATTGATGAGCATTCATACATTCTACTTTACATGATATATACAAAAGATCCAGTAGGTATATGCCACTGGGACATTCTCCATGGAAAATCTAGGGATCTATGATTACACAAGCTCTTTTTTTTTTTCTTGGTATGTGATCTGAGATAAGCATGATATATATTTTCTGTGGATGTTTGTGTGCCTTCTCTAATTCAACCAAAAGCAAACTTGTTTTTATTTTCATCTCAAGAAAACAAGAAGTGGTTATTGGAAACTAAGTAGCTCTTTCCCATTGTGTAGTAAAAGATAAATCAAGAATTGTTTGCTGTATACAAGTCTCTAATATGTGAATATGAACTTGGAATCTGGTGACATGGGAACCAAATAAGGTCTCTACCACATGATTTCTTTCAACTTTCTGCACATTAGAGCAACGTATAGAATCTGCTATATAAACATAAGGCAATCCCTTTTTTCTTTCTTTTTCAAAAAGTGGATGGTACCAGTATTGTATATAAAATTGATAACAGATTATCCAAACTCATATGTGCATAAAACCTGTCATATATTACCAGTTTAAAAGTATACAAAATCAATTCATCCCTCCCCATTTCATTGGGGGTACAATTTCCATAGTAAAATCAGTTGCCTGACAAAATAGATGACCATTAGCTCATTAGTTTGATTCATTGGCACAAAGGCATTGATACACTAATTTCCATTTTGTTCTTCACTGGCGGCAGATACATTGACCAGTTTTCTAATGAAAAGCAGCATAACCATACACTTCTACAAAATTGCATTTACCAATATGTTGCCAACTTTAATTTCTGAAATATCAGTGAGTGATTAGGTTGCATCACATTGCAGGTGACATTTCACTATGTTTGCTACAATGAGTCCGGCCGTCGTATTGATAGTACATACCTGCAAGGTTCCCCTGCGAAGATCCGAATAGGCACCAAAGCTCTAGTCCCTGGTGAGGTGGTTCTATTTTTTTTTCTTTAACTGAACTATGTCTAATATGGACATGAATGCAGGTTTGAGGAAGGTATTCTAGACATGAAACCAGGAGGAAACGAAGAATAATCATACCGCCAGAACTAGGACCTCCGGTGGGTTTTGCATTCTCACTTTCTGATGCATCGCCTTTTTTGTTTTCTTACACTTCACCTTAGTCTCACTACACAAAGTGGACTTTTAAAAGGATTGGAATCTTTTGGTTGGGTTCATAGTTCAGGTATCTTGTTTTACTTATGCATGCATCCATGTACTCTGATGGTCAAGAAGTTTAGTATCCTTTGTTGGATGTACTTTGTTGGTGTCCTCTTGTTTTCCCAATGAAAGTCAATGAAATATAATTTATAACAGAAGCAAATGTGCAGCCAAACTTTTCACTTTGAAACTGGAAATCAGAACCATCATTTAGCTTGTTTACATAAGAAAAGTCATTATCTGGATTGATCAAAATACAAATACCAAAGCTAAGTTGAGAGGACAAAAATGGTTAAACCTTGGTTTGATACGCTCGTTACAATAACCATAATTCAAGTTTTTTTCATAGCTGGCTGCAATATTCTTGACGTCATTTTATTTGTTCAATTACTTATTTTTCCACTCAACAGGTTGGGCCTTCCACCTTCTTCAGCTCAAGCAATTGAGGTTTTCGACGTTGAATTACTCAACGTGAAAGACTGTCAGCGAAGGACCATTGCCTTTTACTCTGACGTTGTGTGCGATTGATCAGCTCTTCCAATTTGGATCATACTGATTTCCTTCTTGGCTGGCTACTGGTGGTCACAAAGGGCATTAATTAAGTTGTTTCTGTCTGTTTCCCGTCTGGTCCTGTACTATTTTCCGACAAGCAGGAAAGATATGAGATTGAACTATTTGAGTGCCATTGGTTCCCATCTTATTCTATCATTTTACTGCAGTTGATTTTTGCAGTTCATTTAGTCACTGGCCCTTAAGTTAACTTAAGTATTGGTATCGGGGGTTTGCACATGCTCATCGACCCCTTTGAAACGGCGAAAGCTAAGTACGTAAAAATAGTCGTGGAGGCTTATCTTATGCATGGCCACCTCCATCCTTGTTTGACGTTTACACATATAACGTTGAGAAGAGAGAGAGAGATAGAGAGAGAGAGAGAGGACAGTAATCAATTAACGGATAGCATTGCAAATCTCTAGGAAATGTGATTAGTATGCAGGGGATATCGTGGGGTTTGACAAAAGATCCATTCACTCTGCACTAGTAAGTAAACAACTGGATTTTGACCTGATCTATGAAAATATTAATCGTCGGAGTTCGACAAACCTAGCTAGCTACTAGCTCAAAGAAATATATATACATCTCATGAGGTGGATTCTTTACCATGTCAAAGTTAAGTACAGCCCCCTGGAAAATAGCTTATCGCAAAATTTCAAATCTCAAATACAAATAATAAGCTTGCCCTTGTTGTGTGTCCTTCCTCCTCGACGGAAGGAACACCCGATGGGTGGAGGCCGGAGGGGCAGGGATCCGGGATATGGGATCGATCTTAAGATGGAGGAGTTATCTCTCAATATTAAGGTATTAAGATAGTTCCGGATGTGTTGAGGATATATTTAAAGTTTTAAAAGTATCTTTATTTTATTCTCAATTTATCTCGGTATCAAATATGATCGCTACTAACCCAAAAAATAGAGAAAAAGAATGCCCTCGTTACCTTTGGTACTCGTACCTTCTGTTATATGAGATAGCATTTCTTTCTGAGTATATTGTGTGAGACGTTGGTGGATCCTTCCGTGTAAACCTTTATATCCGTCTCTTGGAATTAATCTCCCAAGACTCGAGGGCTATATATCTTGACCTCCCTCCCTAGCTTGCCATTATTTGCTAATTCCTCTCCCTCATGAGGTTAATTTGAATAACTAAGCGAGGTCGAGATCGGCCTCAAGAAACTCATGATCACTATGTTCATGGGTGTGTCAAGCCGATCTAAATAAAGAAATAAATAAAAAGAATGTAAGACTGTTTTTTTTTTTTTTATAACGAGAAAATCCTGTCCCGTGTGGTTTGTGGGTTTAGGAATTGATGTTGGTGAACTCCAAGGTCAGGACTTGACAGCTCCTACTTTTCGTGTACCCGTATTGCCCTTACCTCACTTGACCGAAAAAAACTTCGAATTTACACATCTCGAGGATTACATGTAAATCAGATAAACCCCCCAAAATCGAACTCAGGACCTCTTGTTTTTAAGCAAGACCCAACGGAGTCCCCTATGTAAGACTGCCCTCTCTTCAAAGTAATTAAGAATGTTCAAATTTATTTTCGTGAAAAACTACATGGAGTTCACAAGACTCACATTATTTTATTCTGAGTTAAAAGTGAGCCAAATACCACGGAGCTGAAGGAACAAAGTACTGCTTATCAGTGCTTGCATTCAAGGAGTCCTATGGAAACCATCCACCGACGAGGCAGAGCCAGAGCCGGAGCCGGATCCCGAGCCTGAGCCCGACCCGCCGGCACCACCTCCACCACCACCGCCACCGCCACCTCCGCCACTTCCGTAGACATTGGAGCCTCCGCCATACTCGTACCACGGACCAGAGGGAAGGCGGAGCCTGAACCAGAGCCGCTCCCGATCCGGACCCATAACCTCCATTAGCACCGCCACCCCTCCGCTGCCGCCGCCTCCACCGTTTGCGGATGCAGACCCTCCTCCGTATGGCCAACCGTAGCTCCCGGAAGAGGCAGAGCCACTGCCGGAACCCGAGCCACTCCCAGACCCGCTGCCGCCATTGGCACCTCCGCCACCTCCACCACCTCCACCACTGCCCTCGGCACTCGAACTTCCTCCTCTGTAGTAGTAACCCCCAGAGTTGTATGCAGAGCGGAGCCAGAACCGCTACCGACCCTGAGCCGGAACCACCGTTGGAGCCACCCCCGCCCCCACCTCCCCGCCGCCGCCGCTGGCATCGGCGGTGGAAAGGACCTGGCAGCGGAGGAGCCACTTACGCAGAGCACAAGGAGGAAGCCTACAACCACCATCTTCCCAAGGATCGCCATCTTAATTAGGTGGAATACAAGAAAGAGATTGACGTTTGGTGGTGGGAAGTGGGGGGGAGAGGCAGGGGTATTTATAAGGTTCGCAGGGGCTGAGGAGACTGCAGGCAGAAGTTTGCCTATTAAGATTCCCGCTGTTGATTTTGTTTCCCAGAGGAAGCAAGGAGAGAGGTAATCGCCGGCCACGATTCTGAATGTACCTCATTTGGCTTTGGTTTGTCCATTCTCTGGTTTGTCCGTGCTCAGTCTTATCTGACATTAATTTCATCCTTTTTTGGGTGGCAGTGATTGGGAGAATGATCGAAGGGGCGTGAATTTGTTTCAGTTTGATGAAAAGCAGTGTCGCAGGGGTTTCCTCATGTTGTCTTTGGTTTCCTCTGGCTTCGTGGCTGCAGTACCTGCCGAGGGGAAGACAAAAAATAAGAGCAAATATGATGAAAGGCGCTTGCTTGAGCAGAACAGGAAGATACAAGAAGCCAATAAAGCACCTCTAGACTTCCCAAATTTTATTAGAGAAGGTTAGTTCTTAAGCCTCTCCTTTGTCAGGCACGTAAGTGGACGTAGATATTGTTTGGCAACGGGGAAGTGGAAAAATTGTGTACTGTCAATGTCATTCTAATATGGATGAGATTCAGAATGAGCATATATATATATAGACTTTGGAGCGCAAGATTGATATGGAGGGAAATAGACATTGATGATTGGACATACATCTTTCTCCAATTCAATGCAAGAAGAGGATGCAACCGAATTCAAGTGAAAGAGAGTAAATGTTTTGGGCAGCTCCAGTTGAGGTGGTCTCATGTAATGAAAATGACACTTTTTCTAGGCTTATCTACAAATATGGCATTTGACGGAATAAAAGTTTCGTTGAAGATTCATGTAACTGATGTGAAGTAAAGTGTGCTAATATGAAAAGGATTCATTGAAATTCATTCCTGACTGGAATTCATCTTTAAGTAATTTTTTCCTCACGGCATCTAGATGCAAAGGTCATACAGAATTGGACAAGAATCCAAAAGTCAAAGTGGAAGCACAGATTTCATCCAATAGCACTTAAATGTATCACTTCTCTCCATGGGTTAGATGACTTGTTTCATCGCCAATCAGCATTTGTGGAGTATCAACACTTAGTCCTGAGTCCTTAGTTAACAGGGGTGCATTAGTCAAAATTTTGTTAAATAATTCCTGTACACCCAAGTGTACTATCGTGGCTTTCCATTCTCATTTAGATACCTTCCCCCCCCCCCCCCCCCCCCCCCCTTTTTCATTATACATTTTCCTGTGGCCTATATTTTATAGGTAAGAGTAAAAAGCCATAGCATAAAGAAACCTAGTCGCACTGAATGATGGTTTCCAGACAATGCAAAAGAAATTTACCCCTTTTCTCATTTACATTGTGTTCTCCTTGTATATTATCCCATATTTCCCTCGGGGTAACATTTTTTGTGCATCCATTAGGGTGAAGATGTATCGACAAAATTTCATATAGCAGAAAAACTAATAATTTTGTTTCATTATGTTTCAGGATTTCAAGTTCAGGTAGTTGCCTCTGAAAAGTATGTAAAGCGTGACTCAGGACTTATATACGTGGATATAGAAGTTGGTAAAGGTGATTGCCCAAAGGATGGTCAACAGGTTTTTTCTTGCATTTTCTTGATAGAATGATCTTATTTATGATGATTCATTGATTTCTTTCAAAACGTTGTTTAGTCCCATATTGAAAATCTATGAGAGTTTCACCTCTATATATGTAAAGGATTCCTCAACTTAATGCCTAGTTTTGGGTTAGAGTTCGAGCCTTTAACATGGTATCAAACCGTTTATCCATTGGATTGTCTCTCCATATGTGAACACTTGTGTTGCACCCAAACTGGTTGGTTCAGCACGAAGGGGGGTGTTGTGGTTTAGTCCCACATTGAAAATCCATGGGAATTTCACTTCTATATATATAGAGGATTCCTTCAACTTAATGCCTAGGTTTTGGATTAGAGTTTGGACCTTTAACACAAGGGATAATTATTTTATCTGCCACATGGTTGACATTGATGAGCATTCATACATTCTACTTTACATGATATATACAAAAGATCCAGTAGGTATATGCCACTGGGACATTCTCCATGGAAAATCTACGGATCTATGATTACACAAGCTCTTTTTTTTTTTCTTGGTATGTGATCTGAGATAAGCATGATATATATTTTCTGTGGATGTTTGTGTGCCTTCTCTAATTCAACCAAAAGCAAACTTGTTTTTATTTTCATCTCAAGAAAACAAGAAGTGGTTATTGGAAACTAAGTAGCTCTTTCCCATTGTGTAGTAAAAGATAAATCAAGAATTGTTTGCTGTATACAAGTCTCTAATATGTGAATATGAACTTGGAATCTGGTGACATGGAACCAATAAGGTCTCTACCACATGATTTCTTTCAACTTTCTGCACATTAGAGCAACGTATAGAATCTGCTATATAACATAAGGCAATCCCTTTTTTCTTTCTTTTTCAAAAAGTGGATGGTACCAGTATTGTATATAAAATTGATAACAGATTATCCAAACTCATATGTGCATAAAACCTGTCATATATTACCAGTTTAAAAGTATACAAAATCAATTCATCCCTCCCCATTTCATTGGGGGTACAATTTCCATAGTAAAATCAGTTGCCTGACAAAATAGATGACCATTAGCTCATTAGTTTGGTTCATTGGCACAAAGGCATTGATGCACTAATTTCCATTTTGTTCTTCACTGGCGGCAGATACATTGACCAGTTTTCTAATGTAAAGCAGCATAAGCATACACTTTTACAAAATTGCATTTACCAATATGTTGCCTACTTTAATTTCTGAAATATCAGTGAGTGATTTGGTTGCATCACATTGCAGGTGACATTTCACTATGTTGGCTACAATGAGTCCGGCCGTCGTATTGATAGTACATACCTGCAAGGTTCCCCTGCAAAGATCCGAATAGGCACCAAAGCTCTAGTCCCTGGTGAGGTTGTTCTATTTTTTTTTTCTTTAACTGAACTATGTCTAATATGGACATGAATGCAGGGTTTGAGGAAGGTATTCTAGACATGAAACCAGGAGGAAAACGAAGAATAATCATACCGCCAGAACTAGGACCTCCGGTTGGTTTTGCGTTCTCACTTTATGATGCATCGCCTTTTTGTTTTCCTATACCTCACCTTAGTCTCACTACACAAAATGGACTTTTAAAGGATTTGAATCTCTTGGTTGGGTTCATAGTTCAGGTATCTTGTTTTACTTATGCATGCATCCATGTACTCTTTGGTCATAGAAGTTAGTATCCTTCAGTACATATACTGATAGCGAAGTACTAGATTCTATGCAGTTTGAGGTATCCCGTCAAGTTTTCTATCCTCTGCATAAACTGTTCTATTTTCAATGCAATTAGTTGGATGTACTTTGCTGGTGTCCTCTTGTTTTCCCAATGAAAAGTCAATGAAGTTATAATTTTATGAAAGAAGCAAATGTGTAGCCGAACTTTTCATTTTGAAACTGGGAAATCAGAACCATCAATTTAGCTTGTTTACATAATAAAAATCATTATCTGGATTGATCAAAAATACAAATACCAAAGCTAAGTTGAGAGTACAAAAATGGTTAAACCTTGGTTTTCATACACTCGTACAATAACCATAATTCAAGTTTTGGATACTCTGAATTAACCACATAATCTGGTAAGTTATACGTCAGGTTTCATTAGTTGGAAATATTCGAAGCAGGTATGGTTATCATATGTCAGCTGTGTATCCATCTCTTTGCATCCCTGTTTGGCTGCAAAAGGATCAATTATATCTAGAGCAGAAATGGCTGTTGACAACTCTCTTTCTGGTAGCTAAAATGTTCAAATTGGAAATGAAGCTGGAAGATCTTCTTTCCCGTAATGTTTTCTGTACCAACTGTGCATGGAAATGGACCCCCCAAAAAAAAATGGAACTTCCATGACATAATCCGTCATCCAACTGTGCCTGCTACAGTCATATATCTGGCATCTGTTGAACATATATAGCCAACCTCGTTTCTGTTCATAACTTGTAATCCAATGCGGATTTCTTTAGAGAAAATGACATTCAAATGTAATTAAGCATCAGGCGAGATTGTTTAATGCAATATTAATTTCCAAGTAAAAATCCAATAACATCTGGGTACAGAAGTATATATAAGAACACAAGGATTTGTGTTTTTTTTTTATTTCATAGCTGGCTGCAATATTCTTGACGTCATTTATTTGTTCAATTACTTATTTTTTCCACTCAACAGGTTGGGCCTTCCACCTTCTTCAGCTCTAAGCAATTTGAGGTTTTCGACGTTGAATTACTCAACGTGAAAGACTGTCAGCGAAGGACCATTGCCTTTTACTCTGATGTTGTGTGCGATTGATCAGCTCTTCCAATTTAGATCATACTAATTTCCTTCTTGGCTAGCTACTGGTTGTCACAAAGGGCATTAATTAAGTGGTTTGTCTGTTCCCGTCTGGGTCCTGTACTATTTTCCGACAAGCAGGAAAGATATGTAGATTGAACTATTTGAGTGCCATTGGTTCCCTCTTATTCTATCAATTTACGCAGTTGATTTTTGCAGTTCATTTAGTCACTGGCCCTTAAGTTTAATTAAGTATGGTACGGGGGTTTGCACATGCTCATCGACCACCTTTGAAACGGCGAAAACTAAGTACGAAAAAATAGTCGCGGAGGATATCTTATGCATGGCTACCTCCAGCCTTGACGTTTACACACATAAACATGAGAGAGAGAGAGAGAGAGAGAGAGGAGAGAGAGAGAGAGAGAGAGAGAGATTAACGGATAGCATTGCAAATCTCTAGGAATGTGATTAGTATGCAGGGGATATCGTGGGTTTGACATAAGATCCATTCAACTCTGCAACTAGTAAGTAAACAACTGGATTTTGACCTGATCTATCAAAATATTAATCGGAGTTCGACAAACCTAGCTAGCTACTAGCTCAAGAGAAAATTATATACATCTGAGGTGATTCTTCACCATGTTCAAGTTTACAGCCCACTGGAAAATAATATCGCGAAATTTCAAATCTCAAATACAAATAATAAGCTTGCCCTTTTGTGTGTCCTTCCTCCTCGACGGAAGGAACACCCGATTGGGTGGGAGGCCGGAGGGGCAGGGATCCGGGATATGGGATCGATCTTAAGATGGAGGAGTTATCTCTCAATATTAAGGTATTAAGATAGTTCCAGGATGTGTTGAGGATATATTTAAAGTTTTAAAAGTATCTTTATTTTATTCTCAATTTATCTCGGTATCAAATATGATCGGCTACTAACCAAAAAAGAGAAAAAAAGAATGCCCTCGTTACCTTTGGTACTCGTACCTTCTGTTATATGAGATAGCATTTCTTTCTGAGTATATTGTGAGACTTGGTGGATCCATTTCCGTGTAAACCTTTATATCCGTCTTGGAATTAATCTCCCAAGACTCGAGGGCTATATATCTTGACCTCCTTCCCTAGCTTGCCATTAATTTGCTAATTCCTCTCCCTCATGAGGTTAATTGAATAACTAAGCGAGGTCGAGATCGGCCTCAAGAACTCGTGATCACTATGTCATGGGTGTGTCAAAGCCGATCTAAATAAATAAATTAAATAAAAAAGAATGTAAGACTGCCCTCTCTTCAAAGTAATTAAGAATGTTCAAATTATTTTCGTGAAAAACTACATGGAGATCACAAGACTCACATTATTTTATTCTGAGTTAAAAGTGAGCCAAATACCACGGAGCTGAAAGACAACAGTACTGCTTATCAGTGCTTGCATTCAAGGAGTCCTATGGAAACCATCCACCGCCAGAGGCAGAGCCAGAGCCGGAGCCGGATCCCGAGCCTGAGCCCGACCCGCCGGCACCATCCACCACCACCGCCACCGCCACCTCCGCCACTTCCGTAGACATTGGAGCCTCCGCCATACTCGTACCACGGACCAGAGGTGAAGGCGGAGCCTGAACCAGAGCCGCTCCCAGATCCGGACCCATAACCTCCATTAACACCGCCCCCCTCCGCTGCCGCCGCCTCCACCGTTTGCGGATGCAGACCCTCCTCCGTATGGCCAACCGTAGCTCCCGGAAGAGGCAGAGCCACTGCCGGAACCCGAGCCACTCCCAGACCCGCTGCCGCCATTGGCACCTCCGCCACCTCCACCACTCCACCACTGCCCTCGGCACTCGAACTTCCTCCTCTGTAGTAGTAACCCCCAGAGTTGTATGCAGAGCCGGAGCCAGAACCGCTACCGGACCCTGAGCCGGACCACCGTTGGAGCCACCCCGCCCCACCTCCCCGCCGCCGCCGCTGGCATCGGCGGTGGAAAGGAACCTGGCAGCGGGAGGAGCCACTTACGCAGAGAACAAGGAGGAAGCCTACAACCACCATCTTCCAAGGATCGCCATCTTAATTAGGTGGAATACAAGAAAGAGATTGATGTTTTGGAGGTGGGAAGTGGGGGGATAGGAGGGGGTATTTATAAGGTTCGCAGGGCTGAGGAGAGTGGAGGTAGCGCGGCATATTCTCGCTAATATCCCTCATCCGCGGAGTTCACGGTCGAGATATGGATGCTGGGTTCTTTATTCGGGGATGCTGCATGCATATATGTGCACATGGTTGGGATGCGGTTGACTTGAACCCATTTGCACATCGATCAGTTTCGTCTTTGTTGACTGTAGCTATAGTCGACCTAAGGTTTCCTCGTAAAATGGGACGATCCGGACGACTTCATGAGCTAGCTGCATGCATGGCTTACTGGCGACTCCAACACTTGAAGCGAAGCTTCCTAGACTAGAGAGAGAGAGGAGAGAGAGAGAGAGAGAGAGAGAGAGATGACTTGAAACCACCATTAGTAAATGGTATTTGAGCTTGTCAAGTCTCGTCCCAAGCAGCTCAAACTGTCCCCCGAGAGAGGCCGCAGTGGAAATCTTGACATGTTGTACCTAAATCATTTGAATAGCACGTTATACAAAAGTACTCCATCTTTTATCCTCATCCATGCACGTTAACGCAACTCGGAAGGGAATTAGCTGGAGACAGCTCCGGCCGGTACACTGCCGATCCATTTGCTCATTTCCATGGCTTTGTTTGACCATGCACCGCCAAATGTTCATCTCGATCTCACGGATAGAACAGACGACTTATTCCTGCATGCATGATTAGCTTCTTACTGGCATGCATTAAGAGGATTTTGTGGGTCAATTAATTATAAGCTGAGACCATATATAGTACGTGAGAGCAAGATGATGAGGGACGTGCACAAGGCAAGTAGTGCACATTGCTGCCCCGAAGTTTACATGCACGCACACCAAGGACTGTGATTAAGGTCAGACTCGATGAAGCGCTCCAATATAATTAGGCCATTTATTTGTTCGATTAATTAGTAAACCAGGCATCTATATATAATTTGAGCTGATTAATGAAATTGTCAAGTATGGACGTATATGTATACCCGGCAATTTTTTTATTTGCAATCCATTTTTTGCGACCGCTGCAAAGGTCCATCGCAAATGTTACTTACTGGGATAAAAGTGGAAATCGTCGCAAAAGTTAAGCATTTGCGACAGCTAACAAACGTGTCGTCGCAAATAAAGACCTTTTGTGATGGCTATTCAAAGAGCTATCACAAAATAATATTTTATGATGCATACAATGGTTGTTGCAAGAATGACTATTTAGGTTATATTGTAGTGGTCGCAAATAATTTTATTGCGACAACAGGAGCCTGTCGCAAAAGAGATATTTGTGACAAAATACTCAAACGTTGCAAATACTTAATCTTCACGACGATGTAATAGAGCCATCCAACATATATTATTAATACAAATTAAAAAATTACTGTACATAAAAGTGGAGTATATTTGTGACAACGCATGAACGTTGTCACAAATACGTCGTCTTCTACGGCAACTTCATTTGGTTGTCACAAATATAACGTTAGGAATGTGTATTAAATACACAAAATCGTGACAAACAGAAGTACTTGCGACAACTTCGAATAAACCGTCGCAAATAGTTCATCTTTTGCGACAGCGAGAGGAGTCGTCGCAAATAATTTGAATAAATAATATTCAAATAAAAAAATGAGATAAAAATTGAGTATTAATGATGGTTACTTAGAGCCATCGCAATATTTAGACTTTTGCGACAGCTTCTTTTAGCTGTCGCAATACGGTGTTCGCAATGCATATTAAATAAAAGAAGAGATAAAGTCGAGTACATGCGACGGCTACCAGAAAATCGTCACAAATAATTCACCTTTTGCGACAACAAAGAGAAGTGGTCACAAAATATAATCTGATTAAATAATATTTAAATATAAATACTATAGATAAAAGTTAATCATTTGCGACGGCTTCAAGTTGCTGTCGCAAATAAGCCTTTTGCAAATAGTTTTTTTAATAGATAGATAAAAGTTAATCATTTGCGACGGCTTCAAGTTGCTGTCGCAAATATGCCACCAGCTTCCTTTCACTGTCACAAACACAGTTTTGCAAATAGTTGTACATTGGTTATTTGCGATGGTTGTTACCGTCGCAAAGAGGATATATTAACGATGAGTGCCATGATCTGTTGAAATATTGGTTTTGTGACAAGTTTTAGCCATCGCAAATAATTTATAATTTGTTAAAAATAAAAAAGGAATGTAACTTTATGCCACATATTCAAAATGTCACATTTTTTGTACATATTGATTTATTCCTATATGTATAGTGCTATATCTATACATATTATGAATATGTATATAAGTACTTTATATACATATTCATAATATGTATAGGTATGGACATATTTGTATACTCGTCAATTTTATGTTTTCGGTTCAATCACCGCATTTCATACATATAAATATCATAAATCTATTTATAGTTCGCTGAAGTTTGAATCTTGACAAGTAGACAATGAAAAATATTAAGTACAGGGTCAAAATTATGATATTTAAAATTATTGGTTCTTAAAATTCAATATTTTGAGGATAAGAACAGTTGGGTTTATCACTTTTTCGAAAAATACTTTATATCTGTCTCAACACAACATTGTAAGAATAATGTTCTAACGAACAAGAACCAAACACATCCGGTCATTTCTTTATAATTTACAGATTGATGATATAAACTTGCATATTCTGAAGGATAATGCTATTTGCACTCCTTTAAGCTATATGCTCAACATGCATAATTCCCATCTCACCACCTAAATTTGATTTGATTGCAATGGGCTTGGCCTCTTAGTGATAACTTTGGAGCACTTAGGGGACAGTGGTGAGGTGATGGAAGGAGTACATTAAGAGAGTGTCTAGCAAAATGAGAAATAAGACCGGCATCTCCCTATTCTTAATTGTCTCTTCTTGGGTTCGCATCTCAGTTATGCACCAAGTATCTATGTTCTAGTGTCTCCCTTACACAATGGACAAGAGGAACGAACACGCTATACATCCAAGGCCATATAAAATGCTAGCTACCCAGACACTTGGGTAGATACAGCTACTTGGCCCCTTAGATGGCGCCATGTAGGCTCCAGCATGACGTCAGCCCTTGTCATCGGTTGTCGCCAACTATCATTGTCGATCACCCCTTGCCACATGTCATTGCTATAGCAGCCACCGTCACTAGTCGTAACTGCCGCCACCACCTACTAGCTACCATTAATAATAGTGTTCATAAATAATTGATTTGTGATCATTATAGACTATTTGTGAACACTAACTTGCTATTTAAGAATAATATTGATTTTATTTGTGATCATAAATAGATTATTTGTGAATACTATCTTACTATTTGTAATCTTTATCTATGAACACAAATAGTCAATTTGTGATCACAAATAGATTATTTGTAAAACTAGTTATTTGCGATCATAAATAGTCTATTTGTGAACAATATTTTGCTTTTGTGTTATCTATTTATGACCATTATCTATGAACACAAATAGCAAGTTAGTACTAAAAAATAATCTATTTATGATCACAAAGATTATTTGTAAATACTGATGACGGCAGACAACGAGCGACGATGGCAATGATGATCGATGATCGGGGATGATGATTGGTGGCGGTGGCCAACAGTAGTCGGCGACGATGGCCGACGCCACATAGGCGCCTACATGGTGCCACTTGGGCACCCAAGTAGCTACTCGGGTGCCCAGGTAGCTAGCACTTCTTAATTACCAAGAAATATGAGTGTCACCGCTTTATCATCTATTTTAAATCTTTATTCTTTAGCTGCATGTAAATGGCTTGCAATAAAAAGCATTTAGGGGATCATAGAACACTTCTTTCTTGAACAAACCTTCTAAAAAATATTCCCTCCAATGGCGTCAGAAGGAGATCTGTTGATCAAATACAATGTTGTATGCACCGTTTTGCCCCCAAAAGAATTTCAACAATTTAGTACTAAAGAGCATACATGTGATTCTCTCTAAAATGATTTTATTCCCTTAAATGTAACTCTATTCTTTTGTGGAGTATCGGCAACAGTCTTCTCATAGGAATCTCATGTTTCATATATACAGTACTTTTTCAATGACCAAACCATATATTCACCACCATTATATATGTGTAGCCTTTTCAAATATTTTATTATTTCACACTCAACAACAGAATGAAACACTTTAAAACACTAACTTTACTTTTATTTTCATCACAAATGCCTACACTTTTCTTAATGCATCATAATGAAAGTGAAAAAATAAGAAATATGTACATTTTGATGTTACATTTGTCAGATCACAAATATCAGAATAAATTAACTCTAAAAAATTAGTTTGTCCCCCTTCCCCCAATCCCGATAGAATTCAGATAGGAATGGACCGAACAAAATATTTATAAAAGAAAAAAGTAGAACAACAAATCTACATATCAAAGAAGAAAGTAGAAAAATGATTGAATTTTGCAGAAGTACACGATACTTAAAAGTAATCAGATATAGTATGAAGGTACTTAAAAATATTATCCAAGTAACTTGATATTAATCGAATATTTGAAAAGATTATTCAAATAACAGAAACATTAATCGAGTAATTAGAAACGAATACTTCGATCAAATATTTATGTATGATATTTAGTTAGATATTTCAATCAAACATTCAAATACATGGCCAGATAATTGAATGCTCAGTCGAAAAAACAAATTAAAACTTCAGTTAGGTGTTTGCCAGATAATCAAATACGCAGTCAGACAATCGAAAATTTTAGAGATCGGGTTACTATATAACTGAAAAAAAAAATGCCCACGTTACCTAAAGTATGGTACTCGTACCTTCTGTTTTATAGTCATCCACGAGGCTGATGAGATAGAATTTACATGTGAGTATATTGCGTGAGACTTGAGTGGATCCATTTCCGTTCTTGGTAAATCTTTCTATTCGTAAATTTGTTCTTCTCTTGAAATTAATCAATCTCCTAAGTCTCGAGTGCTATATATATTGACGGCCTCGTTCCCTATAGCAGTTTGAATCACTAAGTGCGGTCGAGATCGGCCTCAAGAAACTTTTGTCACTATATTCATGGAACTATGAAAGCCGATATAAATAAATAAATAAATAAAAGAACTGCCCTCTCATCAGAGTAAGAATATTCAACTTTATTTTCATTATAAAAAAAAAGATACATAGCGATCACAGGGCTCACATTATTTTCTTCCGAGCTAAAAGTGAGCCAGATACCTAAAAACACACACGAATACAGCACACCGAACTGTAAGGGACAGTGTACTGTTTATGCGTGCTTGCAATATTCAAGGACCCTACGGATACGTAGAGCCAGAGCCGAACCGGAGCCGGATCCCGCGCCTGAGCCCGATCCGCCGGCACCGCCTCCCCCGCCTCCCCCGCCGCCACCTCCACCACTTCCGTAAACACTAGAACCTCCGCCATAACCGTACCACGGATCGTAGCTCCCAGAAGAGGCAGAGCCACTGCCGGAACCCGAGCCACTCCCGACCCGCTGCCGCCATCGGCACCTCCGCCGCCGCCACCTCCGCCACTCCCCCCGGCGCTCGCACTTCCTCCTCCGTAGTAGTAACCACCAGAGTTGTATGCAGAGCCGGAGCCAGAACCGCTACCGGACCCTAAACCGGAACCACCGTTGGAGCCACCCCCGCCCCCACCTCCCCCGCCGTCGCCGCTGGCATCGGCGGTGGAAAGGAACCTGGCAGCGGAGGAGCACTTACGCAGAGCACAAGGAGGAAGCCTACAACCACCATCTTCCCAAGTGTAACGACCCAAGAATCCGATACCCGGAACCCTCCAAGTACCCGACCCTTGGACCGCCACCCACGGATCCGAAGACCCGGAAGGGTTAGAAATATGTCTAGTGAGATATACAATAAGTTACAATGGCTAAACAATTAAAAGAAATACAACGGCGGAAGAAAGAATACACACAAAGTCCCAGATAATAATTCAAGTTCAAATAAAGAAAGTACTAACCACAACTAACGCTGCTGACCACAAGCGGCACGACGCAGACAGAACGAACACGAGCACCGGCTCCCTCGAGCACAAACCTGGAAGGAAGTAAGGGGGAATGAGCTTCGCGAACGAAGCCCAGCAGGGAATCCAACCCCTCACCGGTTCGACAGCGGAAACAAGAACAACGCAACTAAACTAGGCAGGAAGAACAGTGCTACTAAAGTAACCAAGCTAACTACACCAAGCGGAAGGACGGCGGTAACCCAAGCAACGATATTACTAACTAAGCAGGAGATATAATAAAGCAATAACACAACTGAGCAAGTACTGAAATAATTAAACGGAAAATACACATGTCCACAAGTATCGCCACACGGCACAACAGCACACCGACTCAACCTCGGTAAACGTGCTCCGAGCACGCCACACAACTGCACAAGCAGACGGTAAAACCCTCGTCTGGACAACACACACTAGCCACAACCCAGCCTCTACTAGTTAGTGGTCAGCTGCGCCCCCGGCGTCTACCACTCGACCACGAGTCCAGGTCTCCCCTCCCGTCGGAGTGAGACGCGTGGACAAACACAACCACAAGCCGTAGTCTGGCCGGACTACGGTCCCACGCCTGTCCTCCCGACACGGCTCCGGAACCGTGTAAGGCGAGGCAGTGAGAACGGACTAGCTGGCCCGCACCGCGACACTCCAAACTCCGCGGGACCCGGACGAACTAAGTGAGCTCAACAAACGACTCAACGCCGCTGTCCAACACCGTTTTCCCCTTCGTCCGGAGAAACGCTCGACGGACGCACTCGTGGCTCGGAGACCACCCTCAACGGGCCATGAGGATGGGGTCCCGGGGAACGGTAACAACCCAAACGCGCACCGTGCGCTGGGACAAGCCCTCAAGTGCCACAGCACTGGGCGAAGACTAGCAAGGCGCAGTGCTAGGGAGTCAGCACAAGCGTCACGAGTACAGAACAGAAACTCGATGCGGAAACGGATTCGCTAAAGTACCTGATTGACAGCCAACCACGAAAAGCTAAATTACCACCCGACAGTCGGTCGGCCCTCGGAACTCACCCCACGGGTGCCGGAAACCCCAACACGACTGTTCGGGTCAAAAAGTCAAACGGCCCTCAACGGCCTGGTCGGAGCCGACCCAGGCAGGCCCAGAAATCGAGGAACCCAGCACAACGACTCGAAGGACATAAATTACCACCCCGGACAGTCTGCCGGCCCTCGGAACTCACCCCACGGGTGCCAGAAACCGTGTTTGTCCACGCGTCTCACTCCGACGGGAGGGGAGACATGGACTCGTGGTCGAGTGGTAAGACGCCGGTGGGCGCAGCTGACCACTGACTAGTAGAGGCTGGGTTGTGGCTAGTGTGTGTTGTCCAGACGAGGGTTTTACCGTCTGCTTGTGCAGTTGTGTGGCGTGCTCGGAGCACGTTTACCGAGGTTGAGTCGGTGTGCTGTTGTGCCGTGTGGCGATACTTGTGGACATGTGTATTTTCCGTTTAATTATTTCAGTACTTGCTCAGTTGTGTTATTGCTTTATTATATCTCCTGCTTAGTTAGTATATCGTTGCTTGGGTTACCGCCGTCCTTCCGCTTGGTGTAGTTAGCTTGGTTACTTTAGTAGCACTGTTCTTCCTGCCTAGTTTAGTTGCGTTGTTCTTGTTTCCGCTGTCGAACCGGTGAGGGGTTGGATTCCCTGCTGGGCTTCGTTCGCGAAGCTCATTCCCCCTTACTTCCTTCCAGGTTTGGCTCGAGGGAGCCGGTGCTGTGTTCGTTCTGTCTGCGTCGTGCCGCTTGTGGTCAGCAGCGTTAGTTGTGGTTAGTACTTTCTTTATTTGAACTTGAATTATTATATGGGACTTTGTGTGTATTCTTTCTTCCTCCGTTGTATTTCTTTTATTGTTTAGCATTGTAACTTATTGTATATCTCACTAGACATATTTCTAACCCTTCCGGGTCTTCGGATCCGTGGGTGGCGGTCCAAGGGTCGGGTACTTGGAGGGTTCCGGGTATCGGATTCTTGGGTCGTTACAGTTGGTATCAGAGAAAATGTCTTCTGAGATTTACAATGGGTTAATGGCTATGGCTATCCCAGAAAATAGTTCAAGTGCGTTGCTGGCACCGTCCGTGGTGTGTTAGTGTTAGGTTTGCGCCTTGATCATATTTTGCAGGTAGGTTGTGGTTCAGCAAGATTCTAGTGGGAGTCGTAGAAGGGTTCCATCGTTGCAGTGCTGCGTGCGTGGTGCGTGATCGCTGGTTGGTTCGTGTCGTTGTGCTGTTGATGATGGAGTTGCTGATGGAGGTCTTTCTTGTGAGGAGGACTGTTGCAGACAGGTCCGGTGCGGTGCTCCTGGTCATCGTTGGCTGCGCTTTCGGCTGCATGTGTTCTGTGGTGGTTGAGAGAGTCTGTTTGTGGTGTGGCTTCCACTGGTGCAGAATTGTTGTCTGCGGTCCAGCGGAAGGTGCCCTTATTTTTCCTACTTATGTTTGCTCTTGGTTTTGTTGTGCTTTGGTTGCTTGGGCATGTTGCCTCACCTGTTAGGTGAGTTGTGGGTGCCCTGTGTTCTGCTAGGTTGGCATTGCTGCTCGGACTTAGCAGTTGCTCTGTGTGTGCTTGTGATGTTGTTGGTTGCGTGTTATGTCACTTGTTGTGTTTGCTTGGTGGCCTTGTGCTAATTGGTTGTGAGTTCTGGTGAGGTGTTCCCAGAGCTCTTTCTTGCTTGTTCTGGTGGAGGGTTCTCCCAGAACTTCTTCCTGCTCGTTTCTGTTTGTTGCCCTCGGGGTTGAGGTGCGTTGTTGGTTGGCTTTGTGTTCTGGTGAGGTCTCCCAGATCTGTTTGTTGTTGTCTTGGTGAGGGTTTCTCCCAGGACTGCTCCGTGCTTGTTTCTAGTTGTTGCGTGCTGCCTCAAGGTTGAGTGTGCTGTTGGTTGGCTGGAGCGTTCTGGTGGGCTCTCCCAGAACGGTGCCTTGGTCGTTCTGGTGGAGGCTTCTCCCAGGATTGTCTTGTGCTGCTTTTACTTTCTGCTGTGCTCTCTCTGAAGGTCTGTGTGGATCGGTTGTTTGGGTTGTTTGTTCTGGTGGAGCTCTGCTTGGACGACTCTCTGTCGTTCTTGGTAGAGGTCCTTTCCAGGACTGCCTAGTGTTTGATTTGCTTGTTGCTGCTCTCTCTGTAGAGATGAGTTGTCATTGTTTCCAGTTGGACTGTCTGTGTTACAGTCTATCTGAGCATTGTCGGTCAAGGTGCGGTACCTTTGACCGTGTGTCTGATTGTTGTGTTGGCCAGGTGCCTTGCTGTTGTTTCCAATTTTTCTTGGCTGCGTTGGTGGGACTGTGTGTGTCCCCGTGGCTCGAATGGTTCTACTTCGTTTTCCTGTGCCCAACGTTCTCTCGCAGTTGGTGATGTGGTGTGTGCCGTGGCCATGTGGTTGGCGGTACTTCTTGTGGAAGTGTTGGTCTTGTGTTTCAATCCCCTCTCTTGCGTGTGGAAGAGGCCTATTGTGCATTTTCATCCTCTGTTTTTATGGGTTGCTCGGGGTGGTGGTGCTCCGCTTTTGTGCCTTGGTACTGTGGTGCGTGCTGTTGTGGCCTTCTTGGTGAAGGTCTTTTACCTCGAGTTGTTTTAGGGTTGAGTGAGTTGCTCCCCTCGTGTCGTCGTTTCTGTTTGGCGCTGTAGGTTGGTGAACCTACTAGTCTGCTGCGTTTTGTTGTAAGGGTTTTTGTGTTGCCTGATTGGTCGATGTGGGACAGTGTGTTTCCACTTGATCAGCTCTGGGTTGCCCCGATTCTCTCGCCTAACTTGCTCGTGTTGACGTTGCGTTCGTGTGTACTCTGTTTCGTGCCTCTTTCCGCTCTTAGAGGCTTTGGTCGCCTTTCAGTGTGTGGCCCTCACTACTTGTGGTGGTAGGGCCGATGCCTTGTGTGGTGCGATTCTAAAGAGCTAGCATGCTTGTTGTGCTCTTCAAAGCTCGTGACCTTCCGTGTGTTTTCTCTTCTTGGTGGGTCTCTGGTAGGGAGTCCCTTTGGTTGGCCTCGTGCCGTTTTGGGGCCGCTGGTGCAACCATGTGCACTACACCTGGTGGTTCTGGTGCTTGTGGTTGCGCCGTGTGCTTGTGCCCGTGTGTGCTGACCTTGAGTTTGTGCATTGTTTTGCGTTTTGTGAGGTGCTCGAGGTGTTGAGTGTTCCGCCTCTGGGGCGCGTGTGGTGGCCTGCCCCTTGTGGCCGTACCTTACCACGGTGTGGCAGCTACCTTGTTGTTCTGTAGCCCTGGTGGTGGTGCACCAGATTTTGGTTGTAGGCCGTGTATAGTATTTCCTCGCTGTGCATGTTGGGTTGTGCTACCTTGTGTTGGTTTGAGTTCTTCATGGGTTAGCGTGTTGCTCTCGACTCTTGCGGTTGCCTAGTTTTCTATCGATTGAGCGTTTTCTCTGCGGTCGATTTTGTGGCACTCGCTCTTGGCATTGCACATTTCATGGTGGGTGCATTGTCAACCATTCTATGTTTGTTCGAGTGCCAGGTGGTGAGTCTGGAAGCCGATAGCGGGACTCCTGTCTATGTCCGTGGTGGCAGTGAGGCCTGTCGGCTTGCTGGTGCTTGACCACGTGAGTCGCTGACGTCTTGGGTTGCTTGGTTCTGACCAAACCTTAGACGTCTTTTTGACCTTGTCGTTGTGTGGGTTGTGCTTGTGGAGCGTGTTCTACTTTTGGTTTTCCTGTGACTCCACATTCGTTTAGTGTCCTTGTCGGACCACGAGGAAGGTCTGGGTGAGACCGAGTGGTGTTGTGGATGTCGTTCCACGTGTTGAGGGGTTTTCCACGTCTCTGTTCCGCTTAGACTCTAGTTTTCCATTACGAGACATCCATTTGGCTGTGTGGCCGATACTAGTTGTGGCTAGCTGCGTGAGGCCCTCCCTCACAGCCCTATGGGTGACTCGTAGGTGTTTTTCCTAGTTGGCGTCAGTAACTGTGGCCTCTGTCGGGTTTTTCTGGTTACAGAGTGGGTTACTGACCAGTTTGGTTTCAGCGGCAAGGTCTGTTGATGACTTCAGCCACGTGGTTTTCGGCTAATGGTTCCGTTCATCTTCGGTTGGTTGGTGTGTGCCACGCTCGTGGAGTTGTCAGCATTTGATTGAGTGCTCCATCCCCGTCTAGGGTGTGCTGCGTGGGCTGTCGGTTGCCTAGTTGAGCACTCCACGCGTGGCTGCGTCGCTGTTGTGGCCACCAGGAAGTCGTGGTGAGACTTAGTGGCCTTTTTCATGCTGGTTGTTTCTTTTCGTGTTCTTTTCCCTCGAGTTGTCGAATGTTTTCGAGTGAGTTGTTCCTGCCCCTGCTTAGTTCCGTACTTCGGCCTTGTTTTTATAATTTCGAGGGCGAATTGTTTTAAGTGGGGTAGGATGTGAGGACTGGAGGGGAGGGGGAGATGGTCCCCCCTTCCCCATGCATGTTGTGTGCAGTGGGTTCCGAAAAAAGGCCTTTTGGCCATTTCCGGTAAGGGGCCACACCCCCCTCCACCTCGCCCTCTTCCTTCTCCCCTCTGCCGATCTCTCCCCCCCAGTTCTCTCGGTCTCTCTATCTTTCCCTCCCTCCCTCTCTCAGGCGGTTCTCTCTCTCTCTCTCTCTCTCTCTCTCTCTCTCTTCTCTCTCTCTCCTCTCTCTCTCTCTGTGCGTTGTTGCTGCCGTCGCCGGGGCTGCGCCGTGGAGGAGGACGCCTCCACTGCCGTGCCTGGAGGAGGGGCCGCCGCGTCGTAGTCGCCGCCGCCGCCTGTGGAGCTCGCCGCCGCTACTTGGGGTCGCCGCCGGCGGGTCCTACCGCCGAGGTAGGGACCCTCCTCCCTCTCCGGCGTCGGCCGGGCCTTCCCCTCCCCCGTGCGCTGCCGTGAACCCCCGCCCCTTCCTCTCCCTGCTCCCGTCTCTCCTCTCTCTCTCTCTCCCTTTCTCTCTCTCTGCGTGAGGCCTCCGGCCGGAGGTTTTCCGGCAGAGGGGAGGCTGCCGGCGGCGACGGCGCCGTCCGGCAACCCCCCTGTCGCCGGCGCCGGTGCCGGCACTGGCCGGCCGGCCGCCCCCCTCCCCTCCTCCTTCCCCTCTCCTCCCCTGCGTTGCAGAGGAAGCAGGAGGAAGAAGGAGGCGGCGCAGTGCGCCCAGATCCGGCTGGGATCTGGGCGGCGCACTGCGCCCTGGCACTGCGCCGGGCGCTGCCCTGGGGCTCCTCTGCGGCACATTGTGCCGGCAGACCCCTTGTGTGGGCCTTTTGAGCTCCGTTTCGCGTGGTTTTTACGCCGTTTTCGTGGCGTTTTCCGTGTGTCGACGTTCCGGCTGTGCTGGTGGGCCAGCCCGGGATTGGTGACCGCCGTACCATTTCCTCGTTTTTCGAGCCCGCCCGGGTCGGCTTCGATCGGGCCATTTGACCATTTGACCCGGACAGTCGCGTTGGGGTTTCCGGCACCCGTGGGGTGAGTTCCGAGGGCCGACAGACTGTCCGGGGTGGTAATTTATGTCCTTCGAGTCGTTGTGCTGGGTTCCTCGATTTCTGGGCCTGCCTGGGTCGGCTCCGACCAGGCCGTTGAGGGCCGTTTGACTTTTTGACCCGAACAGTCGTGTTGGGGTTTCCGGCACCCGTGGGGTGAGTTCCGAGGGCCGACCGACTGTCCGGGTGGTAATTTTAGCTTTTCGTGGTTGGCTGTCAATCAGGTACTTTAGCGAATCCGTTTCCGCATCGAGTTTCTGTTCTGTACTCGTGACGCTTGTGCTGACTCCCTAGCACTGCGCCTTGCTAGTCTTCGCCCAGTGCTGTGGCACTTGAGGGCTTGTCCCAGCGCACGGTGCGCGTTTGGTTGTTACCGTTCCCCGGGACCCCCATCCTCGTGGGCCCGTTGAGGGTGGTCTCCGAGCCACGAGTGCGTCCTCTCGCGTTTCTCTCCCGACGAAGGGGAAAACGGTGTTGGACAGCGGCGTTGAGTCGTTTGTTGAGCTCACTTAGTTGGTCCGGGTCCCGCGGAGTTTGGAGTGTCGCGGTGCGGGCCAGCTAGTCCGTTCTCACTGCTCGCCTTACACGGTTCCGGAGCCGTGTCGGGAGGACAGGCGTGGGACCGTAGTCCGGCCAGACTACGGCTTGTGTTGTGTTTGTCCACGCGTCTCACTCCGACGGGAGGGAAGACCTGGACTCGTGGTCGAGTGGTAAGACGCCGGTGGGCGCAGCTGACCACTGACTAGTAGAGGCTGGGTTGTGGCTAGTGTGTGTTGTCCAGACGAGGGTTTTAACCGTCTGCTTGTGCATTTGGTGGCGTGCTCGGAGCACGTTTACCGAGGTTGAGTCGTGTGCTGTTGTGCCGTGTGGCGATACTTGTGGACATGTGTATTTTCCGTTTAATTATTTCAGTACTTGCTCAGTTGTGTTATTGCTTTTTATATCTCCTGCTTAGTTAGTAATATCGTTGCTTGGTTACCGCCGTCCTTCCGCTTGGTGTAGTTAGCTTGTTTACTTTAGTAGCACTGTTCTTCCTGCCTATTTAGTTGTGTTTCTTGTTTCTGCTGTCGAACCGGTGAGGGGTTGGATTCCCTACTGGGCTTCGTTCGCGAAGCTCATTCCCCCTTACTTCCTTCCAGGTTTGTGCTCGAGGGAGCCGTGCTCGTGTTCGTTCTGTCTGCGTCGTGCCGCTTGTGGTCAGCAGCGTTAGTTGTGGTAGTATTTCTTTATTTGCACTTGAATTATTATCTGGGACTTTGTGTGTATTCTTTCTTCCGCCGTTGTATTTCTTTTATTGTTTAGCCATTGTAACTTATTGTATATCTCACTAGACATATTTCTAACCCTTCCGGGTCTTCGGATCCGTGGGTGGCGGTCCAAGGGTCGGGTACTTGGAGGGTTCCGGTATCGGATTCTTGGGTCGTTACACCAAGGATCGCCATCTTAATTAGGTGTGGAATACAAGAAAGAGATTGATGTCTTGGTGGTGGGGAGAGGCAGGGGGTATTTATATGGTTCGAAGGGGCTGAGGAGAGACTGGAGAGTGGAGGTAGCACGTCATCCATCACCATCCCCATCCCCATCCGCGGAGTTCACGGTCGAGATATGGATGCTGGGTTCTTTAATTATTCGGGGGTGCTGCATGCATATATGTGCACATCGATGCGGTTGACTTGAACCCATTTGCACATCGATCAGTTTCCTCTTTGTTGACTTTAACTCTAGATATGACGACGTAAGGTTTCCTCGTAAAATGGGACGATCCGACGACTTCATGAGCTAGCTGTGCATGGCCGGCTGGCGACTCCAACAGTATTTCAAAGCAAAGATCTCTGTTGGCGGATCCTGAAAATTAATTTAGTGGGGTCACTTAAATTTAGGGGGTCACCCTTAAATTCAGTCGAGTCACTTTCATTTACACACCTAAATAACATGAGAATTTCTACTTCCTTTAAGACAGACTATAAGGAGGGTCCGCCACTGCGTAGTACCCTTGGCAACTATTGAGAAGCTTCCACAAACTACCGCGGTACATACGTAGATGCTGAGAAGTTTTCAGATAATTTGTGTTGCATGATATTAAAATGATGATTTTTTGTATAATAGGAAGAAATGATAAAATTTTAAGAAAGTTTAATATATATATAATATATAATATATATATATAATATATATATATATATATATAACATATGTAGATGACTGAAGTTGAAGTTTATGTAGATGGCTTTATAACTGTCTACATAATTTTGTAGACGGTTTAATAAAATCGTCTACATAAGTTTATGTACACGGTTACTGTAACTATCTACATATTTTATGTAGACGGCTATATCAACGTCTACTTAAGTTTTGTACATGGATAATAGACGGCTAATAAGTTGTTACTACATACGTTTCATTGACAGTTTATTGAAGCTGTCTACGTATGTACATAATCGTCTATATTATACTTTCGTAGATGATTTTCTTTAACCGTCTACATATATTTTGTAGACGGAATATTCGTTGACGGCGATCTAAACGGCTGCTTAACCATCTACAATTTTTTTTAAATATTTGTTTAGTTTTGTAGATGGGGTTACGTATTCCTCTTCCCCCAGTACACCTACAGGAAATGAAGGATATGTAGACGCTGCAAATCGCACCGTCTATAAGAACAACATTTATAGAGGCTACAAAAGCCGTCTAGAATATGGGGATATGTAGATGGCTTTTGTAAGTCGTCTACATATGTTACATAGACGGCTTTAAAGCAGTCTACATACGCCGGGTATGTAGACGGCTTTAAAAAAGCCGTCTAGGTATCGTTTATACGTAGACGGTTTTTTGTAGACGGCTTAAAGCCGTCACAATGATCTTATTGCCCTACCCCCCCACCCCCCCCCGCCTCCATTTCGCGCGCCCGCACCCTCGTCTCTGCCTTGGCCTGCTGGAGCCACCGCCGCCGCCGCCGCTGCCGTCTGCCGCCCTCGCCCCTGCTGGAGACGCCACCGCCGCCGTCCACCGGGGACACCGCCTCCTCCGTCGTCGCTCACCGTACCGGGTAATCGTCCTCCCCCCTCTCTCTTTGTCTACCTCTTTCGATCCGACTCCCCCTTCCTCTTTCTCCCCCTCTGCATCTCTTGGCGCCAGGAGAGAGGGGGTGGCCCGTGGGGTTGGGGGGAGGGGGGGGCACGGTGGGGGGACAGGGGGGGAGTTGATCAGGTCGTGCAGTGTTTGATTGAGGTCTTTGGGAGAGGGGTTGTAGGAGGGGAGGGGTTCCGGCGGGTTGGGGCTGGGGGCGGAGGGGGGCTGCCGGGACTGGGGCCGCGGGGCTGGGGGGCGGGGGGCGCCGGGGCTGGGGTTGCTGCAGGGGCCGGGGCTGGGGGGGCCGGGGCTGGGGGCTGCGGCAAGGGGCCGCAGGGCCGGGGATGGGGGTGGGGGGCGCCGGGGCTGGGGGGTGCTGCAGGGGGCCGGGGCTGGGGGGTGGGGGGCGGGGCTGGGGGGTGCTGCAGGGGGCCGCACCGGGGCATGGGAGGGGGAGCAGCACCGGGGGCGGGAGGGGGGGGGCTCTGGGGCGGGGGAGGGGGAGCAGTGCCAGGGGGAGCAACGCCGGGGGGGGGGGGGGGGGGGGGGGGGGCGCTCCGGGGTGGGGGAGGGGGAGCAGCGCCGGGGGGCGCCGGGGCTGAGGGGTGCCCGGGGCCATGGGGGCTCCGGCCGGGGGGGGCACCCGCCGGGGGGGTAGGGGCGGGTGAGGCTAGGGGCGGGGGAAGGTAGGGGCCTGTGTAATTTAAAAAAAAAAACTTATCACTTATTTTTATTTTGAGAAGATTTACATAAGATAGAATTTTTATTTTTAAAAAAAAATTGATAACCAAACAAGTTAAATGTCTGACCTCTTTCTTTTTAAATTTAAGAGAAAAAACTGTTAAAAAAATAGTGATCTTGGTGTAATGTCATTATCTCAATACACTTAGATTTGATGTGGCTAAAACACTATATGGCTGGTCTTAGCTAAACAATTGGTAACCTAGATGGAATGAACCTTTTAGATTTGGGACATGTATGATCCTAAAAATTATTGAAGAGGAATGAACCCTTTAGATTTCTACTTGATCTGATATTACTAGTTACACATGTGTATATTAAATATATATAGGCCAACCTTTACATCCACTATAGTTAGTTCTTCCCGAAAACAACTATTTTACTCCTAACATTCACGCTGGAGTATGTATTTTTATCTTTCTGTAAATATTTTAACATGTTCTTGAAGGTACATTATTATGATAAATTAAATAGATTATTCTACTATTAAGGAGTCATTCCTTTTTAACATTGAGGCAAAACTAGATCTGATATATTCCAGTACCTGAAGATGGTATTTGCTTGGTACACGGAAACTGTTGCTGCATGGAAGTGGGCTCTGTCTATATGCTGAAATGTCTTCTGACTTTCTTGGGATGTGTGGCATTTAATATTTTCTGTCTGAAGATAATTGCATCCAGGAATAAGTCCTCAGCGTACTACCACTGGTTCAGCTGGCCATAGTAGTAGGCGGAGAAGAAAAAGGAGACATCTTTGGCCTTTCAGTTATGTGGTTTTCAGCTGCACTTATATACTAATGGAGGTCCGAAATAAGTACCCTTATGGTTTGTATGCCGTTTAACATTGTGTTCTATGTCCTTCACCAGACATCAGATCGCTTATCAATTTTCTGTACTCTATAGTGGAAGTCTATCATTGTCTTTCATTCCCATTCCCTCGTTCCTGAACAACATAACATGGATCATTTCCTTTATTGTTCCAATGGCAATCCGGTCAGAGTCTTTCATAGGGAAAGTTTTCCATCTGATCCATGAAGCTAAGGTATCCACTACCATTCTCTCATGCAGGCATCCTTTTTTTTTTTTCTTCTTGAAAGTGGGTAGTACCACAATTGTATTAAAGAAAAGAATGTACAAGTGTAGACAATGTACTTCAAAAACAGCTCCCCCTTATACATTTGAATACCACACTAGGTTGTGTGGAAACATCTAATCCCCCAACAAAACAAAAGAGAGGAAGTAGAGGAATCCACATTACAATTGTGCCCGCCCATTCCTTCACTTTAACACAATAGCATGGAAAACAGCCGTCTCATGTAGGCATCTTCATCCCATTAAAAAAGTGATGAAGAAATCACAGTAGAGATAAAGAGAGATATTTATATAGCATGTGATGGCTTGAGTGTCAAAATTAAGTAACTGATATGTGGCACTCCACTGCCTTAAGTGAAGAAGGGAGGTAAATGACAGGTGTCATGGGCTTTGGTGATATTTGCGCATTCTTATCGGAAGGGGTAGAAAGATGTTTATTTGAACATTAGAGAATTCACATTAAAATTGCAACCAAAAGTTGTAATCTTGCTTTACATTTTTGGAGATTTCTATCAAGATGTGTTATGAGTTGCATAAACTGTAGACTCTCTGAAAAAAATGAAAAGGAAACCAAATCTTAATAAGAACATAAAACTTGCTCCAACATATGCATATACTGGCTCTAGTTTTTGCAGAAGAATAAATGTATGACAATGAACCTGATGAGAATCTAGAGTTGTGTTGTGTCAATAAGACCT